>DWPT01002401.1:0-16233 GCA_018251895.1 Agathymus mariae mariae | reverse complement strand
CCCACATCGTAGCAAAAACTGTCGAGGTCGTATTCGTACCAATCCGCCGTGATTAATGGACCACTTCTTTATTCATTTGTCTTTGAATTTCTGTTTTGACATTAATTGGTATGTAATACTGGCTGCATGTGATGTAACGGGTTGTTTGACGATGGAGTTTATAGAGATGCTGGTATTAGTACTAGTAGTAATTGTTCTTTGATGGGGAAGAGAGAAAAAGAGACCTTGAAAGATTACCACAAGACAACACTATTCTAAACTTTGCGTTATTTCAAGAGCGTTATCGCATTTATGTGCTTACCTTTAACGCCTTTCCCCAAATGCTGTTAAAAATCTGGGAGTGCGTTTCTATTGCACACTCCGATTGATTGACCTGTATATCCTGTGTAATCACCTATGTGTGTGAGTGTGATCAGTTTTTATGAAACAGGTCGTTAGTTCGCTTTTATTTTAGGAAAGTTTGCAAACTTGCCTAATGTTCACGAAAGATCAAGCTACGTCGATCAAAAGTCAACAAACCCAGTCACATTATACTAACAACATTCGTATCCACAACTGGAAACCAGTGTCGCCTGACATTTGATAACGACAGCTAAGGAGATATCCCACTGTAGTTACTATCCTGAACAACTATCAGCGGTTCATAATGCTCTAAAAAGGTTTTTTGTTTGTCCACTTTTAGTTTGGAGGCATTTGCACTTTTTTCTTCTTTGTTTTCAGCAAGTCATACATATACATCATAGACGCTACACCCAGCTTCTTTATAAAACCACCCAATATTTTTTCCCCAATTCAAGATCATATTAAGACTGTAATTACAGTATGCATTGCCTTCTGTCATGATTCGAAGGTTTAAAGAAAGCAAGCTATATGGGGTTATTACCGCGTGAAACAATTGATGTGTCTTCATGCTTATGATATAAGACTGTCTAAAAAATGTTATACTTTTCGTCGCTTCAATTGTAACGATATACTTTGCGTTGGTTTAGAATAATTTTAAATAAGATACACCCACTGCGAGAGACAGAAAGAGAGAGAGAAGTTTCTTTGGTCATTATGGAATGCGATATCAATATCGCAAAAGATTTGATGTTACGTTGTAATATACTAACCATTGGCGATTCTGGCGGAATCCTGAACGTCCTGAACATCTGGAGTACCTGAACTATATGACAGACTTGAGAAAAATAATTGTAATTGTAAAGTTTCATCTATGTCACATTGAACTTGAAAGTTGACGAATTAATCAGCACAAGATTCAAACAAGTCTACCCTGAGCAGACATGGTAATGATAAGGACACATCTAGGTAGTAACAACTCAATGGTTTTAAATTAATCTCCAAACAGTAATTAATCTCCAAACATTTTGTAGATTTAGAATCGTACTTAGGTCATGTGTCTGTTCTACAGTAAAATAAAAAAAAAAAATATTACATGACTTGATCTAGAAAATCAATTTATCAATAAATTGATTCTTTCGAATTCTGATCATATCTTTCGGTCATCATGAGTTTAAAAACATCTTTTAATCAAATTGTAAATAGTTTTGCGGAGACAAATTTTTGATTCATTGAATTTCGACTAGGTTTATTTTTCTTGTGTCATCAATCCACTTACTTGTGTTTATTTTAATTTATGCAGTAAGTATATTACAATGCATAACGTAATGTTGGACCAGAAAGCCGTAAAGTATGACGGGCTATGAATGCGACTGGAGAATTCGGTATCCGTAAGTGATATTCCAAACTTCAAATAACATTTGAACATCGAACACGATCGCTACGAATCGGTGGCCGCTGGCTGCAAACTTCAGTGCTAATTTCTAATTCAAAATCAGTTTTCAGTGCATGCTCGTGATTAGGGTGTCAGTTTTGTACTATGACTAGAGAGTTTAACCCTTTAGCTGTCTTCAGTGACACACAGTTGCAGAAATTACTGTTATAATAAAGTGGTTAAATCGAACATTGTTTAATTTTATTGTGTAAAATCGCGATATGTCGCATTTGATAGTTTTATTTTAAAAAAGATATCATTGAATCATTAATTGAATCTACCTTAGATTGTAAAGACGTTGTTCACGTAATTTTTTGCTTCTACTATTAATGACATTTTCGACTTTCGATAGCTTTTAGCAAACAGAAATAAGTAGTTATTGACAAAGCTTTAAAAGTTGTTACAATTAGGGACTCGGGTAATTACATACCCGTTTGTTAACATTAATTAGGATCCACTCCTTTAAATTCTGATATCCTGCACTGGCCTTCACTAGGTATCAAGGTTTGTACTCATCGTATATGTCCCCGTGGTGCAAATGTTAATGTCTTTAGGCACTACTATTCCACTATTCTAAAGTGCAAACAGTTTCATCAATTCATTGCTATAGATATTTCAGCATCAAGAGTTCATAACAGAAACCAAAAACTATACGAAAAATGTAAGATGTAACGATATATAATTATTACAGTCTAGCACTGAGTTTAAAAAAAATCTTAACAAAAATAATTTAAATAATGAATATAAAAACATTACTCACCTGCCTTTGGTCAGCCGAGTATATTGAATTGATGGCAGAATTCCCAATGACATGTAAATTGTGTCTTGTAGTATAAAACGCTATGTACTTTCGTAGTAGAGTTTCGTAAATTTACTTAATCTATTTACATTTTACTTTAACTTTATTTTTTGTGTAATCTATATAATAATAATTGCTTAAGTCAGATTATTATCTGATGAATTCATTATTCTTATATAGGTAAAAATCACTGTTAGAACATAATTTTGATAGTGCGCCTACATGCTTAGATACATATAGTAGAGTACCTAATAGAAACATATTTACCATGGTGAACATGTTTTGAACTGACTTATTTAGTTAATTAACAATTTTATCCTAAGCTTTCAGACCCCAGATAGCCTGTAAAGGGTTGAATCGCCGACACTACGCCAACAGCATCGTGACGTGACAACGTGACAGTTTGATGTCGGCGTGACAAGTGAAATGGGCTGCAATTTCGCGTCACGTCGCCCTTCGTTCATACTCGAAAATTAACGCTTAAACAATAGCAATTTTAATTAGTCACAAAACCGACTTGACTACAAAACCACCATGCTTTTAAATAAGTATTTGATAATATAACTATTTAGAATTGTTGGAAAACTTTATTATACAATACATTTTATTTCTACCTGTAAGTCATTCAAACGTTACATGATCAGTAAAAGTAGATCCAATGATTTATGTTTGAGGACTATGTTTTGCTATTTTCCCCTTTTTATTTCTAATTTTACTTGGTTTTGTGTAAGTTATATAAACATCTTAGATTTTTCTGTAAAACTTTTTTTTGGCATGTGTAAAGGTCTAAAATAGCAATTAACGGATTTTTTTGTACCGATTACGCTTATTTAATTCTTTATTCAAATTAATTTAAATGCGGCACGTGTATTCCATGTGTGTATAAATTACCAACAAAATATCAACCAGATTTCACCTACGGCAATGAATTGCGTGCATCTGACAGGCATCAAACCTAGACTCGCCCGGGGCGCGACTCTATGCCCACGCGTAATTCGTACTAACATATTGTGCGTGTCTTTGAATTGAAATAATTTAACCAGAATAGTAACGAAGTTATAGTTAGTATCAACTAAAAGCACTCACCACTCGTTTTCTATGACGACCACGTATTTGAGTTTGGAGTGTCCTAAGTGCCGAGTGAGGGGTTCTAGGTTCGATTCCCGGCCAAGGCAGATATTTATGTGAGACATAAATGTTTGTTCCAGGGTCATGGGTATTTTATTTGTGTACGTCTATGCAAGTCGCAACAGGAAATCTAAGGAGGGTATGTGACCGTTCATGTATCGGTCGTAAATGTCTTACCGAATTAAGCAACATTGGGGGCAGTTGGTTTAATTGAGTGATCGCTGTTATATTTGTTGAGCACTTTCATCTATCAGAGGGTACTTTTTAAGCGATCCGGTGGTTATCGTTAGATAAGTCGTCAAGTCACGTAGAAGGAAATCATGTGGCAGACTCTTATCGTTAAATAGCAATCGTAAGTCACATCGAAAGGTTTGTAGCTAGCTATCAGAACTTATGTTCTGACAATGTGGTTGATGAACAAAAGATATATTTGTATATAAAATTCTTCTGTACATGTGTTGGCTCCTTTTAACGGCTGGACCGAATTTGATAATTTTTTCTTGTTTTGAGTGAATCCTGGTATTAGGAGACGCTGCGATCGGATTTCGCAGAAAACATCTGCCGGGCCAGCTAGTATTTGATAAATTACAATTATTGCGATCCAGTTAGTATTATCTACATCATATTGGTTAGTTTGCATGCTATCAACATAAAAACACCTTCGTAATGAACACAATTTACTAATACTAAACATATGAGAATTATGTGTCCTACTGATGCATTGGCACTACATACGTAGATACAACAATTAGCTTTGAGTTCAAGAGATTTGAGCCAACTTCAGTTACCAACGCTTCCAATACAATGGCCTTTTATGCAATGTTCGTCACATGAGCCTAAAATAAGCCTTATGTCCAAGTCTGAAGGTATACCTGAAATGTATATCTAGGACTGTTTAAAGCAATCCATCTCGATTACACCTAAAGTATAATTGCAGCGGAAAATGAGCTTTATTAATGATAGCTACGATTTATTTTCAATTTCCGACGCAATAATTTTGCGAAGTGACCATATTACCCAAAACGTTTTGCAAGACAAAATGTGTCTTACGCCATTGAATTAAAACACAATTGAAGGTTATATTTAAGATGGCGGTTTGCTGAACGGCGATGCGCCTACGCATGTCATCGTATCCGTAACGCGATCATATCAGCCGCGGGTGTTTTATTAAGCCGAAGAGTATTGCAAAAGCTGGGTTGGCTGTTTAGAGTCCATTTTGCCCTGTCACTCTGACGGGCATTAGATGTCTTCAATTACGTGGACATACAAACACATATGCGTGTTTAGTACATGCAATAATAGCTACTGGCTTCATTTCATTTACAGTTCACCGCGGGACACGGGTGTCTTCGTAACTGAGAGAGTTTAATGGAACATTTGTACGGTACCATAATTTCTGGCTTATATATAATATGTGTAAATAAAGTGATACGCAGATTTCAAAACACTGTCGGCTGTCAGCGGGTCAAAACTGACAGATCGTCATCTAAAGTCGTCATATTACCATGCAATGATATTTGCATGCATTAACTTGAAATTTTATATAAAATGAAGATTTCAATGCCGATTTCAATTCAAAATCATTAAATTATTTATACGCACGACATTATTTGCTTCTACTACTGTTTTGAAAAGGTGATTTAATGTAAGGAGAAGAAACGGTGAAAAATACTCCTCAGCACATCTTGTAAAGAAACGCGTTAACTAGTTTTTGAGTTTAGTCAGTCACTGTTCCGAGCACCCATTTTTAGAGAACACAGAGTTACTACGAAGTAAACTTACTTAATAATTAGCAAATTATTAATCCTGATTAACAAATCAATGTGTTTATTTTATCTTAGTAACGTTCATAAATAATAAAAGAAAGAAAAATGAAACTTAATTATTTTCTTTCGTTCATAAATAATGACCGTACCTTACATAATTGTTATTCGCTTTAATCGGGAATTTTATAAATTATTAACAATATAGCAATGAGCCCCAAAAATGAATTCCAAGCAACCTAAAATTAAACTATAGCGAATACTTTTATTAGTTACATACTAGATATTTATTATTTTGAACGACACACAAAAAACTGTCAGACAAACTGTGAAATTTACAAATGAAACATCACAAACGAATCAAATCAAATAAAAAACATATCACACAAATGTCTACATCAGTCAAGAGTTGAACCTTGGATCTTTCGCTATTCGTTCATCTAAGTGCTCGAAAGCAATAATTTCCGTCGGGATACCATTGCCACCAAGTTAATAAGACACCTGTCGACAGACAGGCACATCTAATTAATCTGTGCATACCTTTATACCATAAAACGGTTAATAACGCCTGCTTGTATCTCTGTCATCTCCTTTACAATCTCTAATGACAAGAGCGTCGGATCGCTTCTCAGAAGTTGACAGACATGCCACAATAAAACCGTAAAACTTGGTTAATTGTCATCATAAATGAAGTACCGTAATCCTGCCGCACTGTAAAACTTTCGCTCGTCTTTAACACGAAGGATTAGAGTTCGGAATTGATCGGCACACGTAAATTACAGGTTAGGTTAAATTGGGTAAGTTCTCCAGCTCGTTAGCGACTCCTGATGATATTCAAGAGATAAAATTCACCGACAATTAATAGATTTCGATTGTTATTGGTTACTGGATTTATCCTCTACTGGTGGCATAAATATCTGAAGGAGCCGAGAAGGAAATATTCTCACTGATGTGTAACGAATGAACTTGTCATAGATAGAAAGACAGCTACAAACTTAATGATTCATTCGAAGTTAAAAAGTTTGGACATGAATACGTGACTGTCCTTCGCAACTATGAGGAGAAAATATTCGCCTTGCCAGTTCCTCTCTGCTGCTTGTGATCTCATCTGCTTACGATCAGTAAATGAAAATCATTGCGTAATCTGACTTTCAGAGTGTTTGTAAAGACCTATTTCGAATAAAAATGACAATGTCATCAACGTCAAAGTATTTTTTCGTAATCAATTGATAAAGCTTGCGCACATATGACATTTCACCATGCAATAAGGTTAAGCTATAGGAATACGTACTACACCTTAAATACTACTTTTAAGGGTAACAGCCGCACATTAAAAATGCGTTACTGGATGGTCCACGCCCGTCTCTGATATCAGAAAGAAGCGGTGGACTCCCGTCACAACTGCATTAAATGATTTAACAATAGGTTTTCGGAAAGTAGTAGCAAGCCAAGCGGGTAAAAGTCCCTACCACCGTGCTCGAGTGCAACAGGTTATGCTCGGTTAGAATTTAACGACGACAAATAAATAATGTAATGAAATTTCACTTGTATTAGCCATATAGTTGTTAGTTAATAAACCAATTTCTACGTAATACCGAGACCGAGTCATAGACACCTAGCTGGTCGTTGGTGACATTTTAACACTTATCTATTAAAGTTATACACGTAACTGTCATATTAAAATGCCTATTTTTTTTCGTTTGTTGGCATAAATAACATTGTATATAGTAATTGATTTTTTTTTTACTTATTGATTATTTATTTATTTGGTAACATGATGATGATTGATTGATAATTGAATTTAATTTTGACTTCACGTTCACATACGGCAGAATGACCTCGCAATTACGGACGTTAATAACTTAATGAGTCGCGTCAGATTGACGGAAGAAAGTATTAAAATAGAGACGGAATTTCATTGCTTCAACAGTCATCATACCTATATTCGTAATAGGAAATTCCGTTATACCGGAATTTGTGTATGCAAGTTAATAAATTCAAATAGTAAATTCAAACACTTTGTCTATTTCTGTCTTATTCATATTTGTTCACATGAGAGTAAGGGACCACCCACACTGCACTAATAAACGCTGCGTTTTATGGCATCGATAATAAACGCGTGTTTACATTGGCGGTCGGCACGCAACGTGGTATCTCCTGGTTTTGTCAACTGTGGGATCCTGGGAGTTCAGGATGTTTTGGTTATAAGAATAGATAGGGTTTGAGTACTCTTTAGAGGGCGATCTGGCATAAAGTTCAAAAATTATTTTGTATACAATAGGATAAGCATTATATTTTCACTGTGCTGATATGTTCGATGTGACATATTAATGTTTTTATTTTGGGGAAAGGAATTGACTTACATATATGGGTTAGAATACAAGTTCTTTAAATCTATCTATCTTTTCTTAAATTTATAAAAAAACTGTTTTTAGTTACATGCAAATAATTTCTCCATCATATGTTAATCTATAAATGCCAATAATTGGTTTAGCCGTCTCATCTCTCGAGATTTCATAGTTTCAAATGAAAATATATATTGTACCCTGACATTTTTGGAACTTAGGGTCTTTCTACAGTGCTACATGAAGAATATTTGTAATTGTAGGCCATTTTGCATTAGAAAAAGCATGAGACACTTAATATCAACCATGAATTGGAACTTCTCATTTTATCAGGAGTAGCAATGCATCAGAGATTTACATTATATCCCTTCTTATTGATATAATTTGAGTCATGAATATATTTTAAGTTACTTACCAATCATGAATAACAATCTACTAATAACTAAAATGTAATTGAATTAATAATGTCGTCGTATTGTTAAAAACACAATTTTAATATAATATTTTACACATTTGAACTGCACGAGCCCTTATGTTTATTAAGCATAAAAAAATAATAAAAAAGCATTCCGAAGCTATCACATACTTGCTTACCGTCTATGTGACCGTCTCAACATTGATACATCGACACACGTACACGCACCAAACGGAACAATTACAAGAGCAGAGCTGGTCGTCTGATTGCGGGAAGCTGCTACTGTCGCCTGTCCGTATAAATCAGCGTCTGGCCGTCGCAATAAATACTGGTCGGCGTAGGCGACGACGGGGTACCAGTCGGACGGGAGTACACGAACATGCACACAAAGTATATTTAACAAATTTAATTTAATACAATTATTTCACTATAAGTATGTAATCACGTACGTATGTATACTGGTAAGCAAGTGATCGAACGCGTTAACCAAATTTTACTGCGGTTCGTAGTTGATGGGTGACGGGAGTAGATTAAATTCACGACCGCTTCGGTGCTTTTGAAGACATGTTAAGTTGTTCGTCATAGAGGAGTCGTTAAGGTTCCTCAAAAGCCTTAGAGCTTATGAAATCCAGACGCTCGCAGTGACTGCCACCCCTGTCGTCAATCAACGCAAGAGCAACGCGATGAAATATATCAGGTCACAATCTGACAATAGACGTGTACTCTGCATTGACTCAATGTCTGGAATCGTTCAATCATGTCAATAGTAAAATTAATGACGATTCAGGAGCAACGAAAGCACTTACGGTAAAATTTACAAGTACCGTTGAATAATATGTTTAATAATACTACGAAAATAACGGTGATTTCAAATGAGTGATTGCTAGTGGTGAGAATAAATGATTGCTATGTTTACGGAGAGTAAGTTATGTATGTCCATGTTTTAATTCATGTTAATTATCTATTAACATTTATCCACAAGAAAATCTTATATTGAGTGCTTTGAAAAAACAAAGTTCAAACCACAAATGAAAAAAAATTAACAAAGGAAACCGCAATAAAATTGCAAAGTTGCCCGCTCGCTGCTCGCTTGCGCCGCGCTCAAAGACACGAATGCAACACTTAGTGCCATATAGGTTAATTGGTATAAGACATCTCAGTTGCAACACTAAACTGCCAACGAAAAGGATACATCGACCTGCCTGCCAACCAGAGCGCGACAACCTATCGTCTGCTCATCGCACGCGCCGTTCATCTCACCAGCCGAATAAGACCTCCGACTGACACATCAAATCCCCCCTTTTCGTCATTAAATCAACGTGTAAAACGGGGATGGAAATACCAGGTAAAACTAGACATTGATTGCGTAAAATGTTGGATAAGTGAACGTGTATGTATTTTATTGCCTTGTTTGATACAGTATACAAATTGCTGTAAGACATGCGGTGTACGGTACACCACATAACGATATCATCTCGGAGTCGTTGCACGCCATTCTAGTTTTACACTTTACGGTGATAAGAGGGAAATTTATGTGTGTTTGATGCGCCATCACTGCCTGTACTTATATCGTAAAAGGTAGCAGTGGCGTCCCCCGAAGCATCGTACTCGAATTACGTAACCATCTATGAAGATTAATGCTGTTTTCAAATGTCGATTCGGATATTATTATGTAACCGAACAGAATAATTTATAATAATTTTATCTACGTACAAGTGCTCGGAATTCAGCCGGCAACTTATTTTTTATATCAGCAACTGGCAAACGAGCGAGGTCGCACGCTGTCTTACCACTTACCACTACCACCGCCGGTGTGTTGTCGGTTGAGGATGCGATGAACTCGTGAGTTAACTTAGTCCAAAACCTTTCAATTAAAACACATTATAAAGCATTAATAATTAACCCCGCATTAGAATTCCGTGTTACCTACATGGCTAAAATATGCTATGAAAAACACACTCGAAAGCAAACATCTATTTATCTCATGAATATGTGCATGCCAAGAAATCTCAGGATTCTCCCTGAGTTAGCGGAGCCATCGCCAACCGTGCTACGAGAACATTGTAATGATTTTATTAAGGTACCGTCTAGCTAAAAAGGTAGGTAAAAAAACTTCACTTTTGTAACTAAACAGCGACTTCCAGAAGAAAGAATTTGATGTCTTCGCCTCATTGATCGTTCAACAAGGTGTATTAACAAGAGACGTTGGCATAGACTTATGAACGAATGAAGCTCCTTCTACCCCACAATTTATACAACTAATTACAATACTAAGTTCTTCTGAAGAAGGTCATAATCTCCTAAATTTTACAAGCATATCGAAGTCAGTCTAACCCAACATTCCTCACACTTCCGATAGACTTCCTCACGAAATCTGACGTATAACTATTTAGAACTTCGTAACTCCTCTCGTAAAGTGTCAAACTTTCCTCAATCTACACCGAAGATTTCCCGACCTTATCTCATAAACAGTGACGACCAACAATATCTCAGCGAGAGGGAGAAAAGAAGGGAAAAACTCGAGATATCAATTTAGAGGAAATTACCCGCTAATCTGTCGTATCTAGATGCGCCCGGGGCGTAATACTTTCTCCATTGCTGTTTTTTTTTCCGGGGAAAAAATGCCGAGCAATGTTTCGAGGGGGACAAATTCAATCGTTGTCGTATTAATCTGTCAATTATATGGATAAGCAGTTGTAATTGTGGCGATTATTTGCTGGAAGATAACTGTTTGTCGTACAAAGCAGATATTTTTGTTATTGATATAATTATATTCAGTTTACTCGATAGTGTTAATAGACTTAATTTTAAATACTAGCTGGCCTGATAAATATTGTTCAACTATACGTTTGAATATCGTCTTGATAAAATAAAGAGATTCTATATGTAATTAAACTATCTGATCCAGTAAGGATTCAGAGAGCAAAGATTGTAATTGAAAATTTCATGCCATTGTTATAATGCTAGTGTGTATGTATGCATTTTAATTTTTAAATAAGTTGATTATTCTGTTCTGTCTTTGTTTCTACTGTTACATTTATATAGTAAATAAAGTTTCTTTTCTTTATTTTTTATTTTTTTTCTAAAATGGAAATCTTTCGATAAAAGACATAGTGTTGCGGAAATAAATCATTTGTCTATTTTTTTAATTAAGGGTATATATTTAAGCATTTGTAAAATTAACACACAGCAACAAAGGCTTATTTAATTCAATTCGATACACTTCTTAAACGAAAAATAATTGATAGTGACCCTGTGTAGAGTTTTACTTAAGGTGGCGCACTAGTTCGGATGGTGACTGTGATGAAGAAATTAATAAAATCACAGCACTATAATATACATTCCTATCAAAACTATGTATTTTCTTCTCATTTCCTGGTCGACAACCTTTGATCTTGCTGATGTCCATGGGCGAGGGTGATCGCTTACCATTGGACGGCTCATCTAAGTCATCGTTGGTCGGGTATTAACATAAATAAAAAAGAATATATGAAAATTATATGTCCTTATAATTAAAATCTGTTGCGAAGAACTCAGTTAAGTAAAAAGTTAAAAGTAAATTGTCGATATGAGCTTAATTTTTATATAGAACCAACACTAATATTCTGAAATATCGATTTACCATCACATTTAAATATTTAAAATGTGTGTGCACGTAATATTTAATATTGAACTGAACAATAACAAACTGAAATAAGAACCGATACTGTGTCACATTAAAAGGATCATTCCTCAACATAAACACGTCGAGAACGGAAACCAGATTTAAAATTAAAAAACAAAAGTCGTTTAAAAGAACAAAGTATCGCACGCTTAATTCGAGACTCCCCTCGCGCCAAAATCTTTTAACGTTCTCCCTCGGGATTGGCCTTTTTATTACTGCTCCCCTCCGGATTATTGGCACAACACTAGAGAACGACACAGTAATTGGTTCATTGTTTATCGGAACAGAAAGGAAAACGTAGTGGCTATTTTGTGGTTTCATCTTCTTTTGTACTAAACCAGTTCATGTCGTTTGGACAAATGACTATTGGGGCTTGGATTTACTTAATATATTTTTAAGGCTTGATTATCCTAGACTAGTGCGACTATTTTATGTATATAACTCGCAGACATCTACACATTTCAATAGCCAAAATACGATTAAAAGCGAAGATCGTATGGAGCCACTGATAAAGGTTGATAATAGAATTGTAAAGTTTATTTAAGATTGTTCACATACGTTTCGAATTTCAAGCTACGTCATTACTTCAGTAAATTCTTCCCATGAGTACTGGAAAAGAAATGGCAAGAAATCCCTCAGGAAAATATTTGTTTATTACTTAAGATTATATATCAAATTCACGTTAAAGCAGTTTTGTCTTCAAAAATTGATCATCGAGTTTGTAAAAACATTAGTTTTAAGAATTATTTATACATAATCTTTTAATTTAAGAATAGCCAAATATGTCGCTTGCCACTTTTTGACAGGTTGTTGTCTTATTTCAAGAGTGAAACAGATACGAGCGAGTTGACTTGTGTCGGTTAACGCGTTTTAAGTAATCATTTAAATGGTTATCAAGACAAAGGCCACTAAGAGGTCAAATCTCTTGTTTTATATGCTATACGTAATTTTTCTCTAGGTTTTTAAGTTGATATTGTTTAAATATGAAGATGCTGTTAATGACAGTAAAAGCACAGTGGATCAAATTTTTGCCTCCCCCTAGAGAGATACGGAATATTGGGTGCGGGAGTAATTTGTAAGGGTTGTTTCAATGAAAAAATTCACATTATGTAAATAAATAAATAATAATATAATAACTGAGAACTGAAGTTAAAGCCGTAGTATAGTAACCGAAGTACTGGAACGAGAGACTGAAAAACGAATAGTACAAAAAGTACACATAACTAAGAAACTCACCTTCTTCAAATTGAAGTATGTTTTTTGTTAAACTATTTGCTTTTTTATGTATTTCCATTGCAGTCTTAAATGGCACTTAACAAAAGTTCATACTCTGCCGTCTTCTGGTGATATAAAATAAATAAATAACTACACATTTACACACTCACACTCTCGCACTAGGATACCCTGTGTTGCGGGTGGCATGGACATACACAAATATGGTATTAGAAACTCCCATGACCCGAGAACAAACATTTATCTGTCACATAAATATCGCCCCGGTTGCGAATCGTACCCGGGACCCTTCGCTCGGCAGGCAGGGTCGCTACCAACTGGGCTATGGTGTCGTCTATATGTTAGTCAGGTGTAAACAACGCTCTGATGATACCGATCGAGTACGGTGGTGATGACCAATTGCGTCGTATAACCGTTTCGTGAAACTGAATCTTTTCATCAACCATTTCCTAGTATAATTAAATCTCAACTTACCTCTTAACTTCAAAATAATGTATATTTTGTATCAACGCATCTCGTGAACGAGTTTATAATCACCCCAACATTCCAATGACAAAGCGAAATAACAAAGTAATGTCGTGCGCAGAATTCTCTCGTTTATTACACAGTTCGGGTGTGTTCACAGTCGACTTGGAAATACCGATCTCTTGCCTAACTGCATAATAATATTAACTCATGACAATATGATTTCAGAATATAATATTCCTAAAATAAGAATTTACATCTATTTTCATCAGAAATTTGAACAAATTTATGAATTTTTCATCGATTTATCTTCGCCATTCAGGAGATTCGAAATAGAATATTGTATATACTTTTATTTAGTAAAAAATATTAATGTGACCGATGATTAGTTTGTAAAAAAGCATAATTAAAATGTTATTTAATCCACTTAATTTGCTAACATGACATTGGTTGTCTTACTGGTGAAGCATGCTCGATATATATTTTATATGTTAATAGCCGATAAACGAGCAGACGAGCCACCTGATGGTAAATGGTCACCGTTGCCTGTGGTCATCAACAACACCAATGTTATCACTGATACGTTGAGGGCCAGTAAATGAGAAACAGGTAAGAAATAAAGTACTGGCTCTCAAGCCCCCAGCCGAAACACGACGAACCATTTGGCTGCTGACTCAAGGAGGAGGGTGGTAGCTAGCCAGACGGGCTTCACGGAAAGATAATAACAATAATAATATTAACGACTTAATAATAATATTAATAATATAATCTTTACCCGTAGCCCTACCACCAATTAGGCTGGCTTTTCTAGCCACTTATGACACCCTGTTCTGCCAGCATAGAATTGAGGGGAGTATTGTAGGCCGCCCCAATATGGCATATTAATTAAAGGTTGAAATATAAAACATAAAATACTAAACATGTCAATATCAACAAAGGATGAGGCTTCAATAAAATTCTAATTGTAACAAACGAGCAGTATAAATCTTAGTTTAGCAACTACCCTCTGTCACAAGGCAGCAGCCCATTCCTGTGATCGTTCGCGCGGATGATCCGCTACGCTAATATTATTCAGATCAGAGCGCTTGTTTCCGTGCGGTGGCTCCGGGCAGGACAGCTTTAACTTTTAATCAATTGCCGAATATTTGCCGGGCGTGCATATTGAGAAGGTCTGTGCAATTGTATTAGACGGTTAAGTCATGCGTCACTGCGCATCTGATTGTCGATGGTTCACTGCGCACGGCATGTCACATGCCTCCGGTTTGATTGTATTGTACTGTAACCGGTAGATACCGGTATTAATTTGACTGGCGCTTATGTTAATTTGACCAACAATTCATTATAGTATTCTGTTGCCTGACCATTTGGATTTACTGTTTTGTAACTAATGTATTATATGATATTTATAGTAAATAGCTTATTTGTGTACTTAGCTTTTCGTATGAATAATTCGTTGATAGCTTTTTTACATTTTAATTTTTTATTTCTTTTTTTTTATATTTTTACATCTAAATATTTTGTGAAAATTTCATTTCACGTGGATTAATATTTAAAGATTTTTTTCAAAACGTCCGTTTCAATGTACAATAATATTTTTCCAGTCAACATTAGTAACACTGTGCTTAGAGACTCATGACACATCTTCCTGTGCAATAATATTGACATGGTCCTACATCATGTTCATTAAACCAGTGGTTCTCAAATTTATTGAATAGTAGCTAATTATTACTGTACCAATTAATGTAACTATTTATTAAGCAATCATTGACAAATTTCTATATCAAGTAACATAAGTAAATTTTATGAATTGAAGTATACTTTTTAGGTATTTAACGAAGTGGCAGTCTTCATCTATAAAGGGTTAGTTATCTATACTAATAATAAAACTATAAAAGAGCCAACTCTAAATATCGAATATATTTCGGAAACTTTAATGTTACTTTGTCATCGATATACGGACTAATATATATATGTAACTTTTTATGTGTGACTCGTCGTGTACAACACTTAAATCTCCTCACAGATATTGTTGAAACTTGGTACATTTAGAACTTAAATTATGGTTTAAAATATAGGATACATTTTATCCCGGGAACTGGATCTGTTCTCACCGAATTTTCTAACGTGATACAAGGGCGGATTACTAGGGGCCTAATAGAAGCTGGCACAAATTTTATTCTAATATCGAGAAACGTCTTTAATCTTCATCAAATCATTAAAATGTAATGCTAGATGCAGCATTAAAAGCTAGACACCGGCTCTCAATCTGTGGCACGTCATTCCGTCGCTGCGTATTTGTCCACGTCCGACTGATTGACGCACGTTTCTGTCGTGATTTGTCATTATACAGTACAAATCGCGTACACTCGCGCAGACTAGTGTTATGAGATTCGTGCTCGTCCTATTACATTTATTATCTATGTTGATGTAGTACCGTTAATCATGATCTTGGTGTCGTAATAGAAATTTGGATTGTTTTGGAATATAACCACTTTTAGAATAATATAAATATAATACAAGGTTTTAACTGGAGAGCATAAGTCTGGGCAGTTAATAGCTGACTAACGGTAAATCACAAGTAAGCAACTTTAGTGCTTCCTCCGTTCCATCCAATTATTATCGTAGATTTATTGATACTAGTAACCTG
>DWPT01002400.1:0-16235 GCA_018251895.1 Agathymus mariae mariae | reverse complement strand
GTGACACATTTGCTTGAGGTGCTAAAAATAAATCAATTACAATTAACTTATGCGAGTAGATTTATGAGTCGGACGAAGATAAGAAGCATAAGTTCTTAGTGATTTAATGTTACTCATGAAGTATTGAACATGGACTAAGAAACAGTATTACGGGTCGGTCAAAATTTTCTGATACTAAATTTGGTGTCAAACTCCTCTCCACCAACTGATTTATCTTAGGTCTCATTCATTGCAAGAGCACTTCGTGTGTCTAGACACTCTAGCTCTGAACTAAAATAGCGTGCCTAACAATGTTACGTATGTATCGTTTTAATAAGAAATAATTAATCTAGAAATACCTTAACACGCCCAAACCGGTGTGGTCACGGTTGATAGAACAAATTAAACGCATGAGTTTAAAGTGATTTGTAAACATCAGATACAATTAACATTTTTTTTTTTCTATAATTACCACTTAACCATTTTAATTATACGTGTGACGTGAAGTCAACTTTACGAGGTAAACATAAATGAGAAGGTTCATTACTTAGCTATTTTTTATTGGCAAATAAAATTTTGAAGGTAATTCAAAATTAACGCTACAGACATTATTTGAAGAGTTTTTAACCGACTTCAAAAAAGGAGGTTTGAATTTTTGCGTGAGGTGTGGTGTGTTTTTGATCCCTTTCACTGTGAAAGGAGAAAATCATCAGATGGACAACAGTGAGTTAGGACAGCGACGACATCACCGTACACACATGACGTATTGTTGTTTCGGGTTAATGGACGGCAAACGGTTTTAGCTGGAGAAAATAACCAATGGAAATAGCCTGAAGCAAAAACTGACGTCGATCAGCATTTGTCTTCTAATATGACATACATTAAGACAAATGCTTCTTAGGTCTTTGAAATAATTGAATGTTATTAAAATCCTCCTATACACGGGTGACCCTTTAACTCAGTAGCCTAGCGCGGTGTTCCGATTTCAATACCTAGACAGCGTAAAAAAATCTCCTGTCGTGTTCGTGTATGTACATTTATATACATGTGCAAATACAGGAAATCCTCATGCAGTGTGAGCGTGTAAGTTTATTATTACCGTACGAAACAACTTATTGTTTTATGAGATTGTTACAAAAATTACGATACGACTTTACGTTTATAACACGAGCTGAAAATGGCCCATTGACACCGATGTTCACCGTTATATAAGACTTGTAGCGATAATAAGGTTTTGTAATGGACATTTTCAATTCGGGCGTCGTCATGCTTGCTTCACGCTCGGCTACGAGACGTTCAACCGCACTCGATAGTTATCATATTTTGGTTTCAACATTCACTTTGCGATACCGATACCGTCGAAACCTTTAATAACACCATCACAATCGTTTGGTAACCTCTGGCTGATAAACCATCGTAATTCGTGATATTAGAATTATATGAACATACATTTTGAAATTATAATACTTGTGTTTAGATAAACGTTATACCAGGTGTAAAAATAAACGCGTATAGAGTAAAAAATATAATTAATAATAAACAAATATAAGAAATACATATTTTTCATTTTTATTTGCAAAATTGATTACTTCTTCAGTCGCTACGGATAAACGAATATGAATTTTTCTCCTTACAGCATTTATAATTTCTGTACATATTAGAAATCTTTATTCAATTTTGTTTATTAGTTAGGTATAGCATTTTAATGACATTGAAGAAAAATTGGTTTGCTATAACCCACAAATAGGACGGAAATAATCAACTTACAAGTAAGATCACTATGGTTTTTATATTTATGTATTTTATATATACTATAGTATACATTATTTATACACATTTATTAATGTTCTAATGCGTAAGTTAGCGTCAATTATATCTAGTACTAATCACAAAATCCATAACAATATTTTATGATAGCGTACACTATACTATAAAATAAACTGTATTAAAGTAATTGTCTAAAATAATCACACACCATAAGCTGGGTTTCTTAGTAACCCAACATGGTGCGGGGTCGATATAAGCGTGACCACTTCGTGTGCATTGTATTCAGTGCAAGGTTCAAACCTTTACGTGTTTGTCTTATAGGCTGAAGATGAAAGACTAAGTGCTTGATGGTCTTCCACGCCTTTTAGGGTAGTCGTTTCGATATATGATTTCTCTGGCTCTCATGCAGCCATATGGTAAGCGCTGGTCAAGGTCGCGCGCCACTCAAAACACTTCACGCATAAGAAATTCAACTGAAATGTTATGCTACAATATTCTCTCGTATTATAAAGTTGACTTTGAAATAATATACGTGTAGCCCACGACAATTGAGACTTGAAATATGATAATATAGTTTTTATTTGTAACTGAACCATGAGCAATTTCTCATTCGCATAATTCATAATAACTCTTCAATTATTTATTTATTTATAAATTACAGAAATAATCATCGTAATTACCACACTTGTAGTGAACACAATATTTGAAGAAAAAATACAGAAAAAACAACCGGATGAAAAATGCAAGAATTGAAATTTTTAAGACAAATTTTGCAGCTACAAATATATACTAAGAAAATGTTCAAATTTCAATTAAATATATATTTATTATAATTATTAAAATAAAGTTTTGTTTTGTTTTATTTTACATTATTTTTTATTTGGTTTACCGTGGTATGCACTCGTATTTTATGATTTTTAGTAAAATACTTTCTAACCCTATTCAGTATTGTACCGAATATCGATACAGTGGTATTCAAATTTGTATATGAAACACGTCTTAAAAAAAGCATGTATGGCTCGAGATACAATTACGTCAAAATCTGAGCACATAAGTTCAATAACCAAATAGGTCTTAAAAATCCAGCAGTTAGCTTAACTAAAATGTCGGTAAAAAAGTTTTATATAAAAAACCTGTCAAGTGCTATTCAAGCTTCAAGATCAACAGCCATGTATTTTGGCGCCGATATTTTTCTATGATATATTTCTCGATAAACTTTGGTCCGCGTGGTATTTTGTATCTTAAAACCCCCTTACATTGTAAGACGTTAATCATCTTTACTGTAGAAAATTGTCGATATACCTTGGGTCATCTTACAATTATGATTTCATGACATCATTTTAATAATCTAACTTCGTATTTGTCTTATAACATAAACTAAGGTAAAGATTGGCTTTCACCAAAAAAAAACCCTTCAAGATTCAGAAAGTGTACAGGTATCGTATCGTATAATCTTATTTCAATTTGTTTATTTGTTATAATTGTTTAGCTAATTTCTTACTTCTGTTACGATAGAGCGAACTAAATGTAAAGAATTTTGTGAGATAACTTGAAGACACAAATCAAAACTAAAGAATGCAATACTATGATATCGGAATCCATATCGGGGGGAATTTTTGCCGTATTGAGGCGGCCTAGAATACTCCACCCAATCCCATGCTGGCAGAACTGGGTATCGTAAGAGGCGACAGAAGCCAGGCTGCTTGGTGATAGGGCTTCGTGTAAATATTATATTATCAGTACCATTATTAAGTCGTTAATATTATTATTGGTATTATTATCTTTCCGTGAAGCTTGCCCGGCTAGCTACCACCCTCCTGCTTGACTCAGCTGCCAAACGGCTCGTTGTGTTCCGGCTGGGGCTTGAGAGCCAGTCTTTCTTTCTTACCTTCTCATCATTCCCTGGCCTGCGACGCATCAGTGATACCTTTGGTCTTGTTGATGTCCATTCGCGACGGTGACCAATTACCATCAGGTGACCAAAATAAATCTCAAAACACCACTGCAAAACAGACTCTCACTACGATAAATAAAAGATAAACAAACCACCTTGCCTCTCTATTTACTAACGGTGTCCCTTAATATATTCCAATCTTAGCACAAAAAATCATTGCTTTGACGTTGAACATAAGCGTTGGTGATCGGCAAGTGATTGATTTCAAACGTCAGCTGCCTTTCCACAGCCGGCAATATGATTTCCCGCTCATTAGAGAGATCAATGAGTTCTGATGGCTTATACCTGGCAAGATCGAGTTGTGTAGCGAATCGAATTGAATTTAATGTAAAATTATTGAAAATGATACGCCAGAAATCGAAGCGAGTGCACGATCAAGTGACTACAATGTGAAGAATGACGAAAGAGGCTGCAATTGAAATATTACCATTGAGGTAATACATTATAAGCACCAAGTGCAAGAAACAATTGTATATATAAAGTGTTTATATGTTTAAGAAAATAAGATACACAATAGTAACAAAAAGATGGATAGTTCGCTGTCTTCGCGGCCGTCAACACGTCGGTAACGTCTATAGTATTGCGAATGTCTACGGCCTACGGTGATCCTTTAGGTATCATCGTGTTCCTAGCGCGCACGTTCGTCGCTCGCGCATGAATCTCGGACGGCTTCTAAAGAATCAATCGTGAGTTCGAATCGAAATCCGAATTAAGTTCTAAACGTTTTTGCGAGTAGTTTTACAATAGAAGTCTTCCATCCAATCCAATCAAATGTTGTTCCATTTTTATTCATAAAAACTTGTTACCATGAAAGTAACTTCAACTTCTATGACGGTATAATTTATCGTTGGGATATCACTTCAGTTAGCCACCGGATATTACAGTCTGGCGAATAATTTTTGGTTGATTGGCGTTGCTAAATCAATTGCGCTAATAACACTCGACACGTCTCTCCTTAATAGATTTTTGAAGCAATCCTTACAAAACGGATTTTTTGCATAACCGTTCTATCATTACAAGCTCAAGATATTGATTCAATAGAATATATTTTGTGAATGTATGACAAGTTAGTATAAGCCGGATTTAGCTGTAAGTATTAAAGGCTAAAAAAGGTTAAAAAAATTATATTACCGTTAACTGTTATAACTTTCGAAAATTGGCCGATGTGTTTTTTTTTAAGTTATCGAAAACAGTCTCCATTATTACTAGCACGACTGCACGACAAATTGTGCAAACAAGTATCGGTTAAGCTTCCACTATTAGAATTAATCTATTACGCAAACATTAAGTATGTAAATGACGAAATCTCAAGCAACATTATCATTACCATGATCAACATGTTACTCGATCCAATCGACAATGAGTCACGAACCGTGGCACGGATACGGAATCAGAATGAAATACTGTTCCATGTGAAAGGGCCTTAAAACTCGTTTCGCACATACGGTATTTTAAAGTAAAATTTCATTTAGAAAGTTGGTGATACAAATATTCAAATAAGTTTAAACACACAACACGTACATGTTGCATATTCAACAATTTTCCTGAGACGAATAACTGAGAGGTTAGGGTTTACATGAAAGGTATGATCTAATTATAGCCATCCTGCCCCTCGTCGCGTGCCTAGCATGCCTGTCTCGAAGCCGATCCACGACGCATACTCACAGCTTGCCTTCAAGTTAAGAACCAAATGTAGTAAATTAACATTTAATTTGCACACAAAAATAATTTATGAAGTAAGGACGTTCTATATACGCGGGAATATGTAGCGGGTTCATTTATAAACATTTCTGTTATGGAGAACCTGTTATTATTCTCGGCTCAGTTTTCTACTACAGAGTCAAGTGGTATATCTCTCTAAATAGATAGCAAAACGTAATACTGCAGTATTAAATACTACTTTACATTTAGAAAGATAAAATACTGCAGTTAGATGATGCATTTCTGAACAACTATCTATCACTTTTTTCAAACAGAGATAGATCTGTCTGTCACTTAAATCTCGTAAAACAAAAATGATCACTGAAAGAAATGCGTAGAGTAATGATAATGAAAGCTCAGACTGAGAGAAATGTTCAAAAAGTAAACATCGTCTACGTGTTTATAATACAATGATTAATACGCAAAACCTAAGATATAAATTGTTAAAAGTAGCCATGGAACCTAAGAGACAAAGAAATTCGGGAGCATTTTATCATTAATCGGGGCCTTTCAGTCGGCTTAGCCGAAATGCCGAGAGGCTTTTGGTTGAACAAACATGGCGCTATCGTACAACAATACGTAGAAGCCGTCGGATAATATATTTCGTCTCGGCTTGTTGACATCTGAAACAATTCGCGTTCATAATGACGATGTTAATGACAGGCTAAGACAAGAGCTTAAGAACTCCCAAATTAATCGAATTCTCCGTGAACCGGCACAGCAGGTACTCGAGGCCAAAATGTGAAAAAAGACGTGTCTGCGAGATTATCACTTTCGAACCATTTGGGGGAATCAACGGCTAAGTGTAATTAAAGCAAAAATGTCAATTATTATTTATGTCTATGCGTTTAATATCACAATGACATGACGATTAACTACTGGTACAACATCAGGCGACCCGTGACAGAAAACGTCATCGCACAGCATATTATTGTTTGCACGCACATTGCAGCTCTGATTTGGCTTTCAGATTCTCCATCTGCACACAAACGAACTACACTGCTACATTTAGATTCAAATCTCGAAAACAATCTGTTTTTTACTGGATACTGGACATAATAGTTAAATTGTTGGACGTATTATTCGACCTTCCACCGCGTTTTCTATACGGTCGTGAATGACCTCGTGTTGTGCGTTCCATTTATTAGGTTGCGGTTGTAAGCCTCCGAAAGCAGCAGCGAAAGCATCTTAGGGATTCTATGTATATGATATTTCTGAGGCGTGACTTCAACACAACGAAAGTCACTCGTCACTCGCAGCGCCCAATTAAAATAATGGAAGGCTGCGAATGAATGAATCAACGCCAATGTACTTGTCAGTTTATTAACAACGATCAGTCAACGAAGTCATTTGCAAATGTCGTTACGGACATTTCATCAACATTGAGGAGTGTTAAGTAGGGATGTTATGGATATGAAATTTCGGATCCGGATATAGATAGATATATGAATATTTTACTGGTTTCGGTTACGGTTACAGATATGGAATTATTTCGGATTATCCAATTTAGGACTCGGAAAAAAAATATAGTGTAATCACAAAGTTTGACTTTGTTTCTGGGTATCATGTGGTATTATAATCACAGAAAAAACAAGCTTAATACTAAATCCTGTCTAAAATGAATACGACACGGCTAGTGTATCGGCTCGGTCGGCGTAACCCAGTCGTAACGTGCTTTATTTAGACTGCCTGTATCCGAAACTTTTTTATCGGATTCGGATACGGTGTCGGATATCGGATTGTTTCGGTTGCGGAGCTCCATAACATCCCCGGTATTAAGTAGACCCAATGAGCTACTAAATATACTATATTATCGACCAACTCGGCTTAGCTATTAATACCTTACATAACAGGATAATCAGCGAACCATTGTGATGGTAAGGTGAAGGTCGCTTCGTTGTAGCTGCGAACGTTTTCTTGAGACGTCTCTCATCTATATAATAGCCGTGTTAGGCAATTTTACTGGCGTCGCATTAGTTCATTGGTGTTGATAATAACGGTGAATCGTTTGACGGTACATATTTTTCTCGGTTTATATTCAGTGGAATTATCTTCTGGTATTATCTATTATTATAACTGGTAAAATTTCCCCATTAATAAAAGATTGCACATGAAATGTGACAAATTAAAAAAAAATCGATTAACTGTTATCAAATTGTAATTACTCGTATCGAAAAACTATTTCATGAGAAATTACCCAATAAAATGTTTAATTTAAAAAATCTATCAAATTCTTGATGAGACGAATAAGAAAGGGGAATAATTGAACACTAAAAACCAATAACGATGAAGCTACTTTATTACGATCCTGGATTATTTGTGCCCGGAATCGTTTAAGGTCTAATTCCGAACCTAAGTGTATAACAGATAATGTATAAAGACAGCGTGTAACAAATATCGTCTATTGATTGGTCGGTTACTTAAAAAAAAATCATCGTGATAGCTCAGCGAAGGCCGTACGAATTACGTATGTTTTCTAAACGCCTATTACATGTACGAGTAGCTCCAGTTGCAAAGCGAGCGAGAAGTGATAATAAAAAAAACCGGTTTCTGCAAGAGTGTAGTGTATTATACCGAGGTCACATCAAGAGCATGACTAAAATAGTATAAAATCTCTCAGTTTTGTACGATACGTACTTTTTTTTAATATTTATATGTCTAGTGCACGCCAAGTGGTTTAGCGAAACATGAACAATTGAGAAAAGGAAATGCTTAGACATTATTCCAACTAGCTTTTATTCCATGTTCAACAATGGACTCGCTAGATAGGTTTGCATCGGTTTCGGTATTTTTATTTTAAACCTAAACCTGCAGTGTTTGTTGAGAAAAAATATATTTGCAATCGCTATTCAAAAGTCTGGCGTCATAAATATGTGTTTATTTCTGATGTGGCAGTAAGAACTCCACATATAGAACACAGAAGTATCCATAACGAAACTCATTAAGAAACATAGTTATATTTGCGATCAGTCGTAGATGCTGATATACCCATGAGGACTGAGATTAATGTGGAAGAAGCATTCTGTAGGAGACGATCAGAACATCCGGAGCGTTGGGCACATAAGGGGCAATTACGGCAAAATATATGATACATTGTTACTAAACTAAATAACGCTTCTTGATTATAAACAAATACTTTCTTTCTTACCTTCTTCTCATTTCCTGGCAGACAACGCAACGTCTTACTGATAGTTCGGTCAAAAATAAACTTAAACAGATGTATTAGTATTGATGACACTCATATCAAAAAGATATCTGATAGCGATTTGAAATTAAATTTCCTATAGCATTGTAGCATAGAACGCCGCTTAATGAAGATGAAATTTAAAACTCGCTGTTTCCGACTTGAATCAGAAAGTGTATATAAATAAAATCTTGTCTATTGTTAGCGTCAGTTAGGCATAAATTCAAGTCTACCCTCATTTACTTTTATAAATGTTCACTAGTCCAAACCTGGTTATCAAGCAAACCGCATCTTTGAGCCCATCAGCGCCGCTGTTTTACCAACATCGTGGATAATCTTTTCATACCGCTTCATAAACGCCCCACTAGATCGAAGGTCGTGTGAATACTTTATACACTTCATACGAACCAACACGCTGACGATACCATCACAAAAGTTACTTGTCTGAACATTGAAGATTGATTTTCATACCGCCCATCTTGAAGGTAAGTTTGAATTCATTTAGTAAATTCGCACACTGAATTCCGCTTAGTTAGCGATCAGTACTATCGCTGTATTGCTGCGTCAACATCTATAATATACTGATTTATCTTTTTACTTTTTGTACTAGTCCATGACAATTACCATTACTATTTCATACC
Source organism: Agathymus mariae mariae (assembly GCA_018251895.1). Classification (NCBI taxonomy): domain Eukaryota; kingdom Metazoa; phylum Arthropoda; class Insecta; order Lepidoptera; family Hesperiidae; genus Agathymus; species Agathymus mariae. Next base: position 7,009 of record DWPT01002400.1, on the reverse strand, counting down.
ACTGTATAAGCAATCTTACAATAACTGTAATAGAGTTCATCATTGAGGAAATTATTTCTATTGATTGAAGAATCAACTTAACACAAGATAAACTTCCAATCATTTCGTTCTATACCAAGAATAGAATTATATGTAGAGTGCAGGCTCGCCTTTACGGTCGACGAGCGCTGAGCGGCTTGTTAAATAGTCGACTTCCGCCACGACCGGCCACGGTCTGATATTAGGCGACCACACGCAAACATCCATTACCCATATTTCCATGGTTACGCGAATTTATAGTTGTCTGTATAACTTTAACAGGGTTGTCCATCTACTTGTCGATTTAAAGTCTGCCAGTAAGGAATACTTACTTATTTACACAAACTGTGCCAATCTGATGGAGAACAGTATAAGGCCATAAGGGGTTCCACTCCTTATACCTTACATTTTATGAGTTTGTTCAGAATCTTAAGGCATTTCGTTAAACATTACACAATGATTACAATACTTGATTTGATTTGAATACTTTTATTTATTATAACATAAAGTTTAGACTACTTTGATTGATACAAAAATAGTGAGACGAAGCTATGATAATTTGGGACTCATAACAAAAGTACTCATCAGCCATAAAATAAAGATCAAACAAGGTTTATTATTTTGACAACCCTACAAACAAAACTATAACGATTGAGAAAATGTAGACACAGTATGTGTTCTCAATCCAATAATTTTATGCATTACGTCAATATATCCAGAAATGGGTTTTGCAAATGTTCGTGACAGGCAGATTCATGATAATTCCACTGTTTTATTTTTCTTTACATTTATGTGTGTAAAGTGGAGACATTTGCAATTGATTAAGTCCTCTCTAGGGTTTAGACCAGTCCATTGTTTCTTATTTATTTGAGTGTACAATGCCACGATACAAAGATAAACCTATATAACTCCGGCTCTATGTTGATATATGGCTCTATGTATCTAAAACTTTATTGTCATACCTAGGACTAGGTAAAACTCAAAGAACAGACAACTTATGGTGATGGTGAGAGTTTATGGTAGTTGACAAACTAGTAAATATGACAGTTCTGTTATTAAATTAATAAAGTTTTTAACAGTTAAAACTGCATCAAAATTGATTCAGACTTTCTGTATGGTGTTCGAATTAGGTCAAAAAAATTATAGACTACAATTTTTTTTCGAGTAATTTTAATGAACCCGTTAATAATTAAATTACCTTTTTACCTAATTATGGTGAATGTTAACATTACAGTTGAAAATTAAGGCCCAACCAAATATGTTTAGCAAAGCGACTGCAAGATATGGTTAAAAATAACTTGACCGTTACAAGTCTAACAGGAAACAACGTCATAATACACAAGTGATAAGTAAGTCGGTTTTAATAAAAAATACTTTTAGGTATGTAGCAACACTATTCCAATAGTTTTGAATACGTTATTCCGCGATAATGTTTATTATAAATTAAATTACTAAATTTTGTGTTTATTTTAACATTTTCCCTATTTAGATATGTACCTGGTTGAACGATTTGGTATTAATCATTGTCGCATAAACATACTATCCCAATAGTGTCCATGGCGCTTTACCACAAGGTAATAAATACGAGATACATTACATTAACCACGATGCCACGATTTAATATTTAACGTTCATCTAAAGGAGAGAGAATAATAATAATACCACCAAAAATAAAGCTGCAAGTTTACCAGACTTTCACTGCTTATTTATTATATATAACGGTATTATACAATTATCATCTGCAGACAGGTTAGCGGCCGCTCGGTAGTCCCATAGCAACTTCCATTAATACGTCTACCCGTCTGGTCAACGATCTACAATGAAAAAAAGCAACTCGGTAAAAAGAAATACCATTTAACATGTACTCTTTCTAATGTTCGTTCCAATCTTTTAAGTAGGTATCCTCTACCTAGAATTACTATTGAAAGTTGTACTAGGGTCATAGCACACATATCAACTTGGAGAGGGATCGTGTCTTTGTAGTGCTAAGCTCAAAAATGGCTCAACGAAGTTAAATCCATTGTCCACCACGCTACCAGTGAGAGTTGTTATTACATTTTTTGAGAACATTAACAGGACGTTTTAGTTAACTAACACGATTTAACCAAGATGTTTTGCCCAAAAAAATGATAATTCATTTTAAAAACGCACATAATTGACAGATTAGAGGTCCGTGTGATAGAGATAGTTGTAAATTTTATCAAAGAATCATGGAAATATGTCCTTGTCCCATGAATGAGGAATGAAATATGATTTACAATAAGCTGTCTTATAGCAAGGCGATATATAGAGGATATATAGGAGGATATATAGAGTGAGGATATATAGAGTCAGGATATATAGAGTGAGGATATATAGAGTGAGGATATATAGAGTATAAAATTTACATGAGGAGGGACAACAGAACTATATTTACACGGTAAACAGTACGATGCAACTATTCATCCAACTATGATTGTAAGATTGGGAAAGAGGAAAATAAAACTGCAGAGAGAATATCACTTTTGAATTCGGTAGACAAATTGAGTCAAATGTTTGCTATTTATTCTGTATTAAAATGCAATATATACCATCGCATCATGTGCTCTCGAATTGCTGTATAATAACAAAAAAACAATTATGATGATTTACCGCAAAGCGTCGCCTGATACTATTAACCAATTCGGGTTAACAACGCACAGATATTACATTTCTTACACAATATTTTATTTAACGAAAAATTTCCTCATTGTACTTGTACGTATGTGTACACACATACAGTAACTAAAACAATTTACATAACATAACAAAAGCGAGACTTAGGTTAATATTCGTAACATGTAGGTTAAAAGTAATACGGAATGGTTAAAATTACGACATTTGATTTCGCGTACACTACATCTAGGCAGGCGGTTCTTTTAATAGTTTTGTTATATTGTAACGTCCGTCAAAAGATTAACGTATGTGTTTTTATTTAAAAATGAACATAATGCTTACGGCTAATTTATAAACGAACTGAGGCCATAAATCGAGCTCTACAAAGACCGAACTACATCAAGAAGACCATACCTGCTATGGTATGTTTCAAGACTAGAACAAGACGAGAAATATGAAGAGACGATATCCATAAATAGGCCAATTAATTAAATAAAACTTGACCTAAAGCTAAGTAAGTTTAGATTGGGGCAGACTCAAGAAATATTTGGACAGATTTTTTTATTTCAATAGTCCGCCAACAAGCAAAATATGGTAGTAAGTGGTCTCTGCCACCCATAAAAATCTGTAATATTAAACGCATCACTGACTCGTATCGGAACAAGATTGAAGTTTATTATTGGGCCTTCAATACAGCAACCAAAATAAGTAAAACAATATTTTATTAATAATTCTAGAAATAGTTATAAATATATATTTTTTTTTCAGTATATTATTATGTTCACAACAAACGAATCCAGTTCTACTGATCTTACGTAACAAAACATCGCAATGTTCAGAAAATTCTCTCAATACAAGTACGAACGAAGGCGAATTTAATCAGATTTCAATCATCAAACAAATCAATCAAAGCTAATCAGAAAATGTTACATTTGCTGACCACTTGCTTACGTTCACGTTTCCATCGAATATGCGATGCTTAAGCCGAAGGCATGGTCTTATGTTCGAAATTTATTATTAATTTAAAGCAACATATACCTATACTACCTACCTACCTACCTACCTATACCTATAACCTTTTCCCGACCGATGTTCGGCCAACAATTTTATAATGATAAAAACTATAGAAAAGTCGATAGCGTCGGGCCGGGGTTAAAACCCCCGCCCGGGCTGTTGCTCAGCTGTGTCAAGAGCACGTGTCTTACAGTACAGAGTAATGCGCGCACGTGTGCCATGATAGAACATGATATGGAAGGGTTACTGGTCTATAACATACATACATAGCACTTCATACCTACTTCGATCTTTTGATATACGGAAACTAGTCAAATATAGCGGTGTTTATATATAAACCGACAAGCGAACTAACCCACCAGCTGATGATCAGTGACCGCTGCCATTCATGAGTATCAAGTCGTCATCCATGATCAAAAAGGAAGCAGTAAAATATTTTGATTGGCAACACAATATTGCCTATTTACAAGAAAATGTAGACATTAAAAATCGATTATTCAATTTAAAAAGATCGACTATAGTTCTCGCCGGGCAGATAAAGGACATTAAGATATCAAGGTTATTATGATATAAATGAATATATTAATGACAAGGACGCCTGGAAATAATAGTAGCCAAACCGGCTCCGCGCAGGTTAAAACTTACTTTGTAATTACCATGTGTTCTTTTAAAAGATGTGCCGAGTAGTTTCTTTCTACTACTACTATGAAAACAGTAGTCTTTATACATGTGACATTATTACTATCAATTACAAATGTAATACAGAATTACGTTAACTGCTTGAACACTTAAAGTACACTTAAACAGTAATTGAGTCTTGGATATTGTCTTAAATTTTAACTTCCGTTAAAACAGGATGGGTGACGAATCGTCACTTTATAGACAATGTATTGTCAAATCTTACAATGACAAACGTAACTGTTAAGTCATTATCGATATTTGAAACGGGCGATTCTACAAATGTGAATAATCTTATCATACTAGAGGTTCCTCCCGAGATCGTTCGGGATAGGGTCACAAAGTTTAAGAATACCGAGGCTGATTTCAATAACAACAAAACATATATATATGTCCTTTTTGTAATTAATGATTTTGGTTTGTCTTAAGAGATTCAGACACCAGAAATATGGTCAAATCATAAATAGGGCGATTCATTGGACGTTGTTCGAAGTTGAAGTATAATATTCATTACCTAAAGAAGAATCTGTCACAATTATATTACATGAATTTTATCTAACATATAGATAGAAGTCGAAAGTCTTCAATTTACCACTCAAACAGAGTCCACAGCGCGTGATTCATCGCAACCTAGTATGGTGATGTTGGCAAATCACTGATGGCAAGGACCCTTCCTCTAAGTTCATCGCACTTCGATTGTTTTGCGTTCCACTGAGACGGCGTCGGCATACATATTAAATGGTATTTATTTATTTCTGTAAATGAAGACTATTAGTGCCCGTTATAATACCAAATGCATTCAGGCCATTAATATGGATGATAATACGTGGGTATTCTTATCGTGAGTGATAAATGATAATATTATCATCGCTACCGACATTTTCTTTTTAAGAAATTCCTCGAGATTTATGTTCTCATGTAGCTGAACTTTTGAAACTACTCGGACATTAGATATTGTCGCTATGTTTGTCGGATTGAAAATTAAAAATGAAGTAGTAGCATAAATCATATGACAGGCACAAGACTATAACACCTTCCAAACCAGCAATCCAATACAATCAATATAATAAAATCTCACACTGTGCTTGAAGGATATATGGGAAAAACTACTGTTAGGGGCATCTGTTAAAGCAATAGTCTGCATGTCTGTGAGTTTGTGCGCGCTAATCTCAGAAGCGTCTTCACCTATTTCGTTATGGTTCTCACTAATGTATTGCAGTGAGCATAACCTAATGTTCGTTTCATTTCAATCCGTCCATAAATAAAACTGTTATAATTAATATATTTCAAACTCAAACCACGGGATAAACCCAGTCCTAAAACAATACAGGTGCTATTTCTAAATTTAAAGCGTAGTTTTCCTGTAGCGAACCGAGGGCAAGTTACTAATGTGTAATAATAATAATAAAATTGCAACGGTTAGCAAATTAGTAGACACTAAACAATTAAATATTTTTTTGGAAATTTTAATGCAGGTAATCTTTATTATCGATATGAGGTAACAGCATATTTTCTGGAATTTTTGTCTGTCTGCCTGACACGCTAAAAACACTGAACAGATTTGGATAATATTTGGCATACAACTTGTCATTGGTCATGATCTAGGATACTTTTTATCCTGGCAAATAGATCTGTTCACGCGGAATTGGAATAAATTAACATAGACATTCTCTTAAGAGGGCAAGAAATTAAATTTTTGGCAATCAAACAGCGGCTAATGTTTCTAAATTAATAAAACTAGAAATGAACTTATTGCTAAAACAATATGAGTGCTATATTCAAACGTAAGCCTTAGGTTTTCTGAAGCGAAGCTATTAACAACGACCGAGTTACAAGTAACACAAGACACACCACAACAGACAAGCTCTTTGCCAGAAGAACGACCACCACGTACCGACAACTCACATATTACAAGTCATAGCCACACGTAGACAACATATTTAGAAGGGAACTTAACCGTCGCTAGTGTCCGTCTGTCAGTCGTTTTGCGGTGCACTCACAAAAACGTTTATTTACGCCGAATTGCAGGCAGTAAGTGCTCGTTAAACGTTTCGTAACAGAGTGATCACCGTGATCGGCGGTTAAACTTACGAGGAGAGCAGACTGCCCACAATAGACGCATGAAAGGCACAGAATGGTCGACGACGTCCGGGAAAGCGGCGAGGAAACGATTCAATCGTACCTCTCTATCGGGACCGAAAACAATGAGAGCTGCACTTCGACCAATCGATCGACAGTGCGCGAAATTCGAATTCCAAAAGCGTCGGTTCTTTTTACGTGCCAGTCGGATAACATTGCTGTGGTTGTTAGGAAATGCTCCGTTAATTTGTATGCGCGTTTCTGGCATGTTTTTTTCACGTTACATGTTATGTTTTTACAAGAAACAAGTTGTATAGCGTTTTATTCCATATTTGTATATATATTAGCATTCGTGTACTCTATGAGGTACATTAAATTTCTAGAATTTTTTATATCAAACAAGATTAATTACTGTCTCTATATCAATATTATAACGAGAGAGTGCCATATTTGTAATTTTTGTTTGATGGTAACAGCCGACAAACGAGCCGACGAGGTAAGTGATCATCGTCACCCATGGACATCAGCAAGACCAAAGGTATCACTGATGCGTTGTCGGCCAGGAAATGAGAAGGTAAAAAAGAAG
>DWPT01002399.1:0-16238 GCA_018251895.1 Agathymus mariae mariae | reverse complement strand
GGTAAGTGGTCATCGTCGCCCATGGACATCAGCAAGCCCAAAGGTATCACTGATGCGTTGTCGGCCAGGAAATGAGAGAAAGATAAAAAAGAAGTAAATTAAGTAAGAATCAAAAAAAAAATAATAATAATCTTTCATATCCGCTCATGAATCCGCTAGTCAAGACAAACTGTCGTACGACGAAAATCTCTCCGCGAATAAAAGGATCCGAGATCGGCCAATGCAAATACTGTTCTGAGTAATGGGAGCGATTTCTTCAGTATTTCTGGACAGTGACTGAGAAATATTACCACTTGGTATACCGAGGTGTTGGAATGGAATAGGCGTTTCATATATTGTAACATAAAAAAGATTACTTTCGTGATAGAAAAACTATTATTTTATAATTATTACCCGTACGGTTTGATGGGTTTGACTAAATAACATAAGATATGCAACAGGAATTGTTTTAATGATCGTAGAGACAATATCAAAATATGAGGTGGTTTAAAAGGAAATTGGCAAATAAACGAATAGAATTAATAACTCTGTTTTATACTATTTTATGATGCAGATATAAACTTTTATAAATTAGTATTATCATTCTAAAATCATTTCTATAATTAAGTTCTAGTGTCGACACCTCAAGGCTCAACGGCTCCAATTTCAGATAATATAATTTTTCACTCGTGATAAATTTACAACATTTTAAACATCTTTGACACACTCGTTCTTACGCGAAACAGTTTAAAGACATTAAAAAGAAAGAAAAACTGGGCGTAATTTTACACAAAATATAACGAGAATGAATGAATATACAACAATTTTATTATTCTGGCTACTTATAAATTTATTTATCAACCAAAAAACCTTTAATGGTCAAGCTATACTGCAATAGAATAATACCACTTAAAGTGTTCTACTTAAATAGTAATTACCCCTCCTGTGACTTCATTTATGCTTTTACGTAATTCAGAAAAACATTTGTAAAATATTACCCAAGGTCGTATTCCTTGTATTTCACCTTTGGTACATTTAGAGTTATTACAACCACCGTACACCTGTTTCCTCTCGCCTAGTTCCGTTGTCCTCTTTGTATTAAGCTTGTTCCAGCGGTTTATGATATTTTTATTACTTTGAAAGTACGTAGAGCGATAACAAATTAAATCAAAGTGATTACAGATCAATTTGACAGAATAGTATTTGTGTAAATAAATACTATTCAAGGCAGGTTGGTGCTTTAAGAAAAAAAAAATTATTGGAATACTTGGATTTTTTTGAGAAGAAAGCTCATGATAAATACTTTACCAATTTGGGCAGTACCCACGTAACAGAGAATACTTACCGGTTTAAACTTCGTAGGCAGTTATTGGATGTCACCGGCTTAAGTATATTGAATGGAACGCAAAGTATTTCCTTACAATAATATATGCGATAATATTGTATGCTCATTCCGAAGTTTTCAGATTCCCTATAACTTATCTTACAGTATAAACTACCAATTTTATATAGCTTTGTAGCTATATATGAGCATGATCTATCTCAATTCTATATAACTGACTAATCGCATTGTTATGTATTTACTTGTATATAAGAAAATAAATAGATACATCTATCAAGCTTAATATAGCTATATTCCATCAATCATCGTTACGTTGATATTTTTGTATATACCAAAACGACCTTCAATTAACTTTAACCAGGATACTCCCATCAATATTGGTATCAAGTATAAATTCATTGTTTTTTTTTAACTTATTTACTTTACTTAATTGTACCTTTGGTGACAATAGTGCCTGTTCCCGTGAACGAAATTTAATCAAAGCTTTGATGAGAAACATGAACGAAACTTCTGGGAAAGCTTAAAGCGTAGCGTAAGAAAGTGATCCAGTTCACTTTGGTGTAATCGATATTCACCAAGCAGTAAGTTTTTAAACCTGTCGCAAATTTATTGATCTAACCTAACCAATATTTGACTATGCTTAAACTAAAAATTTAACTAAACTTAGCTTAAATCGAACAATTACTTATGATTGATAAATATAAGCTATGTTCTGAGTTACAATGAGTCGTAGTGGACAAAATTATAAAATATTTTATAGTAATATTGAATACATAACGCACACAATAATTACAAATAAGACATGAAGAACAAGCGAGACTAGGTCTCACGTGTGAATGACTATGAAACTTATATGAGAACGTGGTGTGTGAAATGCAAATCCACAGTTCGCTAGTACCGTTGACTTAACTCGTCTTGTTTAGAGAATAAACTTAACAGAGCTTGAACTAGATCTGACCTGATGTAATTGTTAAAATACTGAAGAGATGAGAAAAGAAATAATTAATACATAATATTCATTATTTACTTCACAAAAGTAATTTACTCAAGAATAGATTTTTCCGCCGAAATTCTTCTGCGGTAAACGCAAGTACACTTTCAAACACGTCTCGACTCCTTAACTAAATTTAATATAAAGATTAAGGAAGATGGCTTAAAAATCATAAAGGATAAATCAAATTGACCGTGCTGAGAATCCTTTTAATATCGCTGAACCTAATTGAATAAATAACCTATGAATATAAAAAATGATTTTGGGAATCGAACTTGAGTAACTATTAAAATTGTGCAAAGTTTATTTTCGTAATGCCGCAGTTTGGAATAAAGCTGCATTATAAACGGTCACGTAGCCAGAACCGGACGACGCTTAGTGGGTAGACCTTCAACGCGATGGACCGACGATCTGGTGAAAGACACGGGTAGCCACTGGCTGAGGGCAGCGCAGGACCGATCGTTGTGGAGATCCTTGTCGGAGGCCTATGCCCAGCAGTGGGGGTTGTCCGGCTGAAATGATGATGATGTAGCCAGAACGGATTGTACGTTACGATTCATAGGACGGCCTCTATAATGAAAGCAAGCAGTAAAATTTAAATTAAAATTATCTTTGAGGAGTTCAAGTTCTATTTTTATGTTTTCAGGGCCGTATAGTAAAAATTTAACTGATATTATTCAACCGAAGGGTATTTCTGAATTGTTGTTATGCAGAAATAATAGGCAATTTTATTCATGATGTTCAGATACAAGTTTCTTGTTAGGTTTGGAGCGTCCTCTACCACCGTTGCACCAGCACAGATTGCCAGGGTCAATAGAAAACTCAAGTATTCTTTCTTCAGACAAGTTCTTGCAACACACGTTTGTATTAAACTATTACAATTGAGTCCAATGGTTGAACGTGCCTTCTAAACCACGACAGACGTGAAGAAATTTACCACCAGCAGTAACCCATTACCCAATTTATCGTGCTCAAATTTTCATAACTGGGTCGATTTAAGAATGTCAGAAGTTGTTAGGTTATGTGCTTTTTACACAACCATTGACACTACGAGTAAATGGTCTTTGTTCATAAAGATTGCTAGGATGACTATTCAATGTTAAGAGAAATTAGCCGTCGCATTAAGCCCATTCTTAATTTAGAGAAACTTAGTCGGTAGTTTAATAGATAACCACTACTGCCAGTGACGTAGTTTTATCCCAAGAATAATATAAAAAACACTATGTCGTGTTGAGTGTAACAAACAAGTAGAGTTTAGTGGCTTTAACATGTTTCTACCTCAAAATATTTATAATTTTTAAAGTTATATGCGCTATCATTACATCCCATATTGTGTTATTGGTTGGCTCAGGTCTCCTTTGGCAATGAGAGGACGCATAAATTAATTATCATTCAGTTTAGTAGAGGCAAACTTATAAGGCGACTTGCATACATGCTCTCCATATTATATTCGAAAATTTACGATTCACCAAATCGTACTTAACAAGCATGGTGGTTCGGAGCCCAGCAAAAGAACAGCTGTGAACACGTGACTGACGCTAAAACATATAATACAGTTACAATTGAACATATATTTTATATGAATGTTATACATGAAACTCTCATTTTCAAAGGAGACCCCAACCAAGCAACGGGGTCACGTGTGTATATATGTGTGGGTTGTAATTACTAAAACATAATTAGAAATGAAGTATGAAGTTGTCTGCTCCTTTTATATTTCTTGACTTTCTTGAATGTCTGGTAGCAACACTTTCTAACATCGCATGTTAATTTTATTATAATCCGAATGTTGTAAAGTTTTGCGTTTTGTATTTGTCTTTCATTTAAGAGTCTATACTATAATAGTCTATACTAAGGTCTATACTATAATCTGATGACGCCTAAATTTGGCTTATAAGATGTAAGTACAAGGAATGTGATCTGACGCAGCGTTACAACATGATATACAATAATCGTGTGTATTGTTCAGTTTGGGATAACGAGGTCGCATTAATTTCTCTATGCGTGACTATTGTGTTTGGATTATATACTACATGTAATCTTAGTATCCATATTTATATCCTACCATTAATACGGTAGCTTAGTCATTTTCTCACAGGATATCCCTCAAAGCAGTCTTCAACTTATAACAAAGTTATAATTACTTTTCAATGCTATCAGAAATAACTGTTTCAATATACCAATACAATATTAGGGGTAAATGTAAGCTGGAGAAAAGTTGAATTGTGAAAACGAAATGTTCAAGACAGTCTAGACCAGCGTGGAAATATTATATATGTTGTAATTGAAATCGTTTTTAGAACAGATCGGAGTTTTTGGAAGTCGTTTATTGCACCTTTTCATTTATTTTTTGGGATCGGTATATCAGAAGGAAATACCGAATTATTCGCGTGTTCATCTGTGTATATGGCTTCACTGAATTTTTCCATCTGCTGCACCAAAAATAAAAAATAGTTTGCATATAATAAGATGTTCAGATGAAGTTTTGTAGAAAATACATTTCTGATGTTTCTGAGGATTGATATCGGAGGAAACCCGGGAAATAAAAGTTCTATCCAGAGCAACCATGTCTGCTTTTTTCATTTTATAAACACACTTGACCATATAATCCATTTAACTCCGAATTTAATGAGTACAATCCGTGATCCACTTTTATATAAATTCTAAATTTTTAAATATCCCACAATATTGTAATATTTCTTAATACGTTAACAATAGAGAACCCTATACCACGCGAGTCTGATTTAGACATAATGTGAGCACTGTAAAATGTTTGATATGCTGCCCCTAGATGGCAACAATATTTCTATTTATTTAATATGTACTCGTGTGCGTTGACTAAACGAAATAGAAAGAAAATAGTTATGAAAAAAATTAAGAATTGAATGTATACATAAAATGTTCTTATTTCACTGAATCATTTACTATTCTCGAATTTCAAAAGAATACTACTTACTTAATTAATTACATTAATACAGAAATCATACCGCAATAAAAAAACAAATGTATAAAGAAAATGAAAGAGAAAACGATGATGTGACAATAATACGTACGTACTTAAAATGTGTTTCTAACATGTTTTAATCACGATAAAAGGTATAGTTTTCTCGAAGCCGAAATATATATGTACGTAAAATAAAATGCTTTAACTTCGTAATTTAGTTAACAATTTAAAACTATTCCCTAGTTTCCTAGCTGAATCGAGCCTCGATTAAAAGTTTTCTATAACAATTTATTGAGTAGAACATTTGTTTTATTACATAAATCAGATTATAGTTGTGGTTAGGAGCAGTTGTGATTTTGTGAAAATATATTGTAAAAAAATTAGGACGACGTAGCTGTGGAGATATTTGTGCAATACTAACGGTACTAATAAATATTTTTAACTTATATTAAGGTAACTGTCTTAAAGGTTATAATTATTCTTAGAAACCTCCACAGAGATGGGACGCCTTATTTAGAAACGCCTATATTTATCACTTTATTTATCATGAGTGTGCTCGCACCTTTCAAAGTTAAATCAAGCTTTTGGTTTTACACCCATAATATCCGGTATATTTTATGGAGCAAAATCTATTTGTGGGCTATTGAATAAATAAAAACTAAAAAAAACGGCATCCTTCATTTAGAAAAAATTAGATAGACGAAGGCGAATCCCAAATTCACAAAATGTTGAATTATAGCCCATATTTCATTTACAGTTTTAGTTCCTGGTTATGGTGAAGAGCGTTTAATAGTGTTCCTGGTATTAAAATCAGGAAAGGTTAAGGTTACCCTTATCCTACTTATTCTAAAATTAGTAGAATATTACGGATCTTATAATGTGATGTGTGTAGACCGACACACAGTTATAACATAAGTATCAAAAATCAATTATTCATTGTCTACAAAGTTGAATCTTCGGACCGGGTGATGGCTCATTGGATTCGTTCCTAACTTTATAGTCAGTGGCTGCGTGAATAATAAATGAGTATGTATTAGTAAGAAATAACAATAGACTAACTAAGATTCTAAATTATCCAGGGTAATCTAGTCAAGTATTTTATTTCTCCAAATTACTCAAACAATAAAAACAGTGCCATTAACAATTTTTTCCTACCAATGCTAGGAATACGAACAAAAAATACTCGCGATTCGGGAGATCAACCAATTAAGGTAAAAATATTCAAGTGGAATGAAACCACGAACGAGAACAATGTTGTTCCTCTGGGACCTCGTCATTAAAATGAGTGACGTATCAGATGACGCGGTTCATATTGTTGACGTCTGTTACTTCAACTTATTTTGTTTTTATTGAAATGTCACAACAATTAAATAATTTCTTATCAATGTATTTTTTGGACAACGAATGAAAAAAACTATGTCATAATTTCTGTGACTTTGTATAGTAGTCAAATTTTACAATCGACCAATAATAATCGAGTGTTACTATATGTCTGCGAATATGTATCGAAATTTGGTATCATCATTGAGATACATCGTGATATCGGGATAGGTATTAGATATCTTAATAAATTACCTTCCTAGATCAATAAAACATTGCACGGGCCTCATGTTTGCAGACGATGTAGAGCTCGCACTGCTTATTGCCTCGAATGATGATTGTATTCGTCTTCAAGAAGATATCGACAATTACAACGATAACACTAAGGATCTGATATTGGACTTAACTTAACATCGACAAGTTTGCGGTTGTCTCTTACACACGCAAAGTTGAACCTTTACAACGTACATACAACATCTTTAACCTTAAAACGCGTATTCTCTATTCGCGACCTAGGTACTTTATTCGACACACACGTAACATTCGGGGGACATGTGAATAAATTAGATAAAAGTGCTTGACCGGTGCCTAGGATTTCGTTTGCGGCACACAAAATGCTTTAATAATTTGTCCACCTTGCGTGTCCTATATAAATCACTAGTTCGTAGCAAATTAGAATCAAACAGAATGATTTGGAATCCTCCCCAGTCCAGCTGCAACCTCTATATAGAAAAAATTCAAAAGATGTAAGTCCGGCACATGTATTTGGATACTATCCATATTTATACCCAAAGTTGTTCTTACTCGGAATGGTGGAACTGCAAATGTTGGAAGTGTGAAGAAACTTGACGCTATTTTAATTTTTTCGTCTCTTTCGTTTTAAGACATATAATCCCACCATGCGTGCCGAATGGGATTAACCGTGCCTACACACAGCTGGATTTGACCTGGACGACTCCGACTATTCGCGCTGCCTACCGCATGCACCGCCCTGGGCTGTTAGTCGCCTCCTTGCCGCGCGATGCGTTTCATGAACGCCATAACAATAAAATATCCGGATCTAGATATATTTTCGTGCTCCGAGGATCGATTCCAACCAGCAGCTAATGGTACCAGTGCTGCTACCGAAATTCAAGTTCCGTATTAGGTATAAGTTTTACATATATGTAATTAAGTTATATAAGTTCACATTTGTGTCTGGTCTAAAACTGTAAGCGAATTGTTAACGATAAAAAAATATATTGACAGGTTACGGTGAGTTACTTTTCTTCTTATTTCTTTAAATTTTCCGTTAAAGATTCACGTAAGTTCAATGTCTGCTGATTTACTCCACATTACGATGTCATGCCATCATGCCCCTCTGTGCGAGCTGCATACTATGTATATCCGACTGTGGTATACTTGACATGTTTACCGCTCGTACGCGCACCTTGTATTTTTCTTTTAAATATTATTTAATTGTGATTATTTTTAAAGCGGTTAAAAGAACGCGAATCAGTGAAATTTATATTGAATCAAAATATGGCTAATATTGACGGTCAAGTGAGCAAAAAGAATCAAAAAGTAAATAATGATCAGAGTGCAGGCTCCAGTAAAATATTCAATATTTGTACACAAGGTTTGTTTTACTTTTTGCTTTATTATAAAAAAATATATATAGCTTTCATAAAGTTATTCCATATATCTTTATTGGTTTTAATTAAGTATAAAGTCTAATATTATCTTAAATAATTCACGTCTACCGGCCGTCCCGTAACGACCAATTATTTTTTTAATTGCAATAAGCTGGATGAGTCCTGAATGGCACTGAATTGTAAGACCACGGGAAATAAATTGAATCCAATTCTCCCCATATTGTATTATTTATAAAACTAAAAATATATTATACTAAAAATATCAAGTAAAGCAAGTAAGCACGTATTTTTGCTTAACATATTATTAACCTAATCTAGTAATTAAGAAACAAAGATTTAATAGGATGATGGATTATCAGGTCAGTTAATCTATTATTGAGTAAACTTCAACTAGATTAGGATAACTGTATTGGCATAACGTGCTCGAAAATTCGTAACTTTTGTCAGATGTTGGTTACCGAATAACGAATGTATACATCAAACATAAACTATTAATTTCATGTTAAAATAAAAAGCAACCAAGTCTGAGTTGGTCTCGTGCTCTCGGCGGTCCGTACATTCACATAATATTAATTAACCATGTAACTCATACACACACAACACAACAGTTTACTAAGAATTAAGGTTTTATAGGGCATGGGGCTCGTTAGGAAAGGCGTTAAGTGAAGTCTTTATCAAGGTCGGTGACACAATGGGATATTCTCAGGTCTCATATATATATACAATAAAAAAAACTGTTTATGGAAAATTAAATAATTTATACTTGTATCGACTTGTATGAATGCGATCGCAATACCCTTGGGGTTCCAGATATGCTCATGCACTTACTATCACGTGTTTTCAGACTTGAGTAGCACTGTATCATTAAAAATGAAAAGTTGATTACTGACCAAGAATTGACTGGTATTTACAATATTAATTCGAAACTATTCCCCTGAGTGTCACAGTTAAAAGATGCTAATAGTAGTCTCATTCGTAATTGGTAAAGACAATTAAGATAAACTATCATACAGGTTATATAACCGACATTACATACATAGCACTATACAGTCATTATATTGGTAGGTACTCTGAAGTAGGTAGGTACTTTTTAAGTCAGGATTTTAATACATATATAGACAGCAGGTGAACGAAAATCTTTTAAAATTTGTTGGGAAATATTAGAAACACATATAATTAGGAAATATCGTAAATAAAAGAATTCTAATTTTACGATTGAATTCTAGAATAAGAAAGAGAATTTTAAAGAATAAGAAAGAGAATTTTAAAACTGATATATTACTATTTCAACCCTTATCTCGGCAGTTAGAAAGCCTAATTTAAAGTAATATGTTTTCTGTAATAGCCCTTAAGAAATTCCAAATGAAACCCTGCCTTTAAATTTACGCGAAATTTTGAAAGACAAACACATAGATATTTTAATATCATGACCACCCTGAAGTCTGTGAAATCGGTATAATACCCGAGCAAAAAGGTTCAAAGTAAATATAACAAACAAATATTTTTTGATTTTTAAATAAAAATATTTATGCTGATATCATTCACAATAGAGTACGTATGTGAGCATTATTTATAGACTCCATCATCAGTTTTCAACATGCGGCTATGAACGCCATATTAAGTTTAAGTGGTTTCGACCAAGAAGCTAACGGTAATTGCGATACCTAGCATGCAAATGTTAATCAGCTCATGCAGAAATCACGAGATTATTTAAAGTACGGCTGTTATTTAATACTTATTCAATTAGTTATATCTACATCATACTCTTGTAAAGTTATTGATTTGATGTAACCGAATATTTGACTTCTACCTATTAAAGCAGTTACGACAATGCTCTAGCGCGCATCGATGAAGAATTTACTTTCTAATACAAATGAAGATAGATATTATTATGACAAAATAAGACATTCGACAAGGTTTATCGATTGCTATCTAATGATGACAACTGGAGTCGACGGTTGAACACATCTTAAATATATCATGTTTAGTGATCTTCTATCGAACTACCTAACTTGACCGATCACTTACGATCGACAAATCTGTCAGATTAAGGGAGTTAACATGTATTCGATTACTTATTTTCAAATATTTATTTACATCACAACTCACATTCAACACGACTCAGGTAATCGTCCCACAGCTAAAATATTACGAAGAGTCCATATTCTAGTGTGCAATTTGTTTGCTCTATTAAAAATAAGTAGTGTTATAAAGTTAAGTAAATAAAATCATATTATTAACCGACTGCAAGAAAGGATAACGTTCCATGTTTATGAGCATGTATTTTTTATCTAAGTAAGTTCAGTCATAACTTTGTTATTGGGAACCGATTTCGATAATTCCTTTTTTAAATATGGTCAGGGTCTGATAATGTGTCTTGGATACAAAAAATGCCGCTCCTTAATGGGTTAGAATTATCCGACCGTGTTTTAAGCTGATTGCTTTTGGTGTCGGTTACATTGAGTACCAAGTACATCATTGAAGTCCTCGCGTCTAGGTATAATTTTTTCACGATGCTCAACTGACAATTGAATCAATACCTCTCCCTAACGACAAGGGTTTAGAGGATACCGCTTAGATTAGGCGACATAAATTATTTAAGTGAGTAATAACCGCGCTATCTGTTCGTCCCGTCATAGGCAACATAAAATTTTCTAATACAGTACTTACAACGTACGTATACTAAAAATAAAAAAATAATCGTTCAAAAAACCTACATGACAAAAAAACTACAAAATCGTATTAAAAACTAAAATAATTTAATGTGGTGCCAAACCCGAAGCAAAACAATACTTAGTTCTTATTTAAGTTTGTCGATTGACCTTACTTAATAACGAAGTATAATACTAATAAAACAGTGTGATGTGACGGGACTGAACCCAGCGTATCTACCACCTATCTATATGGTTCGGCACCAATTTCAAACATTTCGGTATATAGCACATCTAGTAACAGTATATTTACATTAGTGTTGCCTACCTAAAGATTTTTATCCTAACACAAAATTTAACACATAATAACGTAAATCACTGTACGATACAGCAGAGTAAAGTTATATTTTGACTGCTCAAAAAATATTTTTTGAATACTTATAATTCCCGGGGCGAAGCCACAAAAAACTGTGTTGTGTTTTACAGGTACCCTCAAATTCAATTTAGCTATAGCAGCTTTGACAAGAATCAGAAAAAACGGACACCATTGTCTCGCTAGTAATGTATGAATACTATACTATTTCGTGAATTACTGAAGAAAAAAAACTTAAAAAGGGAGTATATTACATGGCATATTTCAATAACCATCTATAACTGCATATTGTTTAATAAAAAACAAAATACACATTACATCTATTAACTAATTTCTATGCACTAATTTCTGCCATATATACCATATATATCAAAATGTATCCGTAGTCTATTATTATTACATCCTAATAAGACTCTTACTTATTCGTTGCCGGTAAATATTCGAATAAATTTCAATATACCTATAAAATTTTAAGTATACATGATAACTATATAATCATGGTGAATATAAAAGAAAATAAAATCTATTGAGATAATACATTTTAATTTAAGTTCATAAACTGTTATAAAATATAATTATATTTTTGTTCAGGTATTGAAATAATAATATAAACTATTAAAAAGTAAATATACATTTATATGTTACTAAAGTTTTCTTTTAATATAAAATCGCAACCCTTTTCCTTCGGTATAAAATCATTAGGTATTTTTCTGTTAACAACCAACTAAAAGCGCTCGAGGTAAAATCGCATGACGTTATCTTAACAGACCATTAGACTAAAACGTTTAACGTCTATCGTTTGTCGGGAAAACCGAAATACCTTTACTCGGAATTGTAGACGAACAATTTTTATCGGCCCTTTAATGCTGAACCTTTGAAAAAACAACACGTTGAAACTAATTTACAAAAATAAATAATCACACTTATTACACGACACCGTCACTTTAAAAAAATTAACTCTTCTAGAAGAGCGAATCGTTACTGTGCGCGTCTTACGCGACACTACGGTGGTTCGTAGCGCCGTAGAAGTACCCGCGTGTTACCCGACCGTCCTGTGACGACGCCGCCGCGGTACTGGCTACGGCAAGCTTCAACTCCACGGCTACGGTTTAGATTATTGCTCGTAGCACAGATTTCCACAATCAATACGTTTTACGATTAAATTAATGCTATTATTTTAAGAAATACAATCATTATAATGGTTTAGATTTCTAATAGATATGCTTTGGATACTGTTTGGTTGTTAAAACTTAGCGGTGTAATTTTGATTCAGACGCCTACAATAACTAGGCGTTGCGTGTCGCTCAGCTATTGCAAAAATACATCGGCAGGTCAATGATATATTTTGTTGTAATTCTGGTATTTAAATTGAAATATTTTTTTTTTATAGTATTCTAATAGTGTCTTAGGAATCTTTTAAATTTTGATGATAAAATGAAAACAGAGATATATCGAAGTTATTACGTAAGTATAAAATGGACTTCGTATTACACGATTTATATAAAATTCATCTCAATCCACCTGCCTCACGGCGAGTATCAATCAATTCCTTCATTGTGATGTCCCTTATATCTTAATCTGTGACTTTATAATGTGATTCTTGTTGATAGCAGACAATTTCTGCGGGTAGAGAACATTTTCTATACACTATGAAATGTTGTTTTGATTTTTTTTTTTGTATTTCTATATGGATAATTTCAGTTAATCAAATTACACTCATCTCAGAGATGAGAAATAAAATGTTTTATTAGTTATAAATATTATAATTCTGAATAGCAAAAAATTGCAACGAAAATCATATTTTAGAATATAATAATCCATCCTTTAGCACAAACCAAGCACCTATACTGTGATGCACCTGCTGAACAAGGATCGCTAGGCTTTTGTACTATTGTCCAGTTTAACTTCGACGGCGATGAGGGTGGTAGAGTTCTCTATTTCCCTGTCTATATAATACTATACATATACTTGCTGTTGCCCGCACAGCTTTGCAGCGCATGTTGAAATTTAGTAATCATAATTATAATCAATAAATCATTTTTAAATGTATGTTAATAAATAACCGAAATTGATAATTATAACATTAAGATTAAATCAATATCATCATCGAACTGTAAATAATTTTCATAAAAGCAAATTGCTTTAGGTCTACATGACAAAAAATATTAGAAAGAAATAAATGAAATCAGATATACATTTTAAAGAAAGTTTACAAAACGTACTACTTCATGGAGCTTTATAAACACGCGTAGGAGCTTAGCCTCAGCGAAGAACATAATAATATGCTTATGGTTATACAAACAAACAGATAACAATTTAGACAAGTGTATAATTTCAGTGTGGGTTATAAAACAAATATTTATCGCAAAAAAAAAAGAAGTCAAGACGGTAAAAATTTTATTTACTGCTTTCGTAATAAATTGCCATACTACCTTTTGTTTTGTATTCCGCGCGAACAAATCCATTTGCGGAGATGAAAAAAATCCTAGATTGAGAAATTACTCTTTTCATCTACGGTAATTACCTATAATAGAGTTAGTAAGTATAGATATGGGTATTATAACGTAACCGGTAGAGCTAACTGTACCGTGGAAAACTAACATGGCTAGAGACCACACAATAAAAATAAATAAATATAACAACTTAACTAAAGAACTAACCAAAAATAGCTACGTGATTAATTTATATGCGATAGAGGTGGGTGTGAGAGGTATACCAGAAAATTTCTGTATAACATACTCAAAAACAAAGAACAGCAGTAAAGTTTATTTTAGAACGAGTGTCTAAAGCTGCACAAAAAGATTCATTGGAAATTTGGCTAGGTAAGGACTGCAACACGAGCAATGAAGGTGAGCGTGGATGCGTATCATGAAGGGGGTCCCCTTAAACCTACACCCGGGCCGCCAGTCGCGGAAACTGTTTCAGGTTTCTCCCTCTACCACATGATAGATCCGGCACCCGCACGGTGAGTCCATGGAATGCAAACATGTTCTCCTTCTCCCTAGTATTTTACAAATATGTTCAGAAGGTTGAAGTGATACTTGATCAGACAGATAGGTCCCTGTAGCTCGGGACCAGAATAGGGCTACGGTATCTCCTGACTGTTGTAAGCGGCGCCTAAAAGGAGGCTTCTGGGGTTGTGGGCGGCTAGGGTTGGAGCTCGAACCATCCAGTCAGCGACTCCTGGAAGGTATACGTGGCCGCATACCGCCGTAAACATTAGAAGGTGGGGGATGACTCCTGTACATAGCGCTGAGGAAGGCTACCGAGGGGGGGGTTTTAGTGCGGTAAAAATCTCACATAACCCGGTGTCGCTCCCACGGCACCGGGTACCTTTTGAAGGTTTGCCACCTCGAAAAAAATATATATATATATGATCAGATAGATAAACAGATAAACGAAAATTCCAAAAAATGTATATCGACTTCTAACCATATCGATAACAAGACGTGCTTACAGTTAAATTTCCAAAAAAATGTTCTGTATAAAGATTTGATCCATTACCAGTTTTTTAGTAAAGATAATTATAAAAATGTATTTCCAACATGACGAGTTCGGCGGCGCGGTGATAAATTATTTAATAGCGACAAAGAATTTTTAATTTTGAAAAACAAAATATTTTTTTCCGACAACATTAAAATGAAATGAAAAGAAGCAAAAAGGAAAGTATGTATAGTAAAAATTTTTATATTACTGTATTTTTGAATTTTTGCATAGGAAAATTTGCGGGTTGCTAATTTTCAGTTCAAATATTATTCTTATTTCAGCGATTCCAATTGATATTCTTGACCGAATAGAAATAATGAATTGCTTAAAGCTTGTTTTGTACAAAAGTTTTGTGAAACATTTTGTTTTATTACCAGATCCAGCTATAAATATTAATGGATTTGGGAACGAAAACAAGTTATATTTATGAATATTTATTGGTTTCAATTGAGGCTAAGCTCGAACAACACTTTTTTTGTAAATAAAACCCCAATCTAAGAACCATATTTGTACTAGCAATAGAATACGAAATTTTGAATCTAAATCGATAATAATGTCCATGCATTCAATATTTGTTGTATTTTAATGAAGATAACCATCAGTTAAACTTTTCAAATTGCAAAAAGACATTTATTATTGCCAAAATATATTTATTTTCAGGACTTATTATAAACGGTCAAGTGTAATTGGAAAAAATTTAATCTCGTACCATCCATCCACCGGAAAAATGTATTATTCATATCGAAAATTTTGGCTTAGCTGTTACAGAAATGGACAAGTAGACAAACATATAAATTAATGATCTTACGAAATATGTTTTTCATCAAATTAACATTAGGTTAGGTTAGATTTCAAATAAAGAAAATTCTGAGAAATTGATTTAATATAAAAGAGTTCTTATATTTTATAGATTTGTTTTAAAAACCTAATTTATTAACAATTGCTCGATTGTAATTTGAAATTTCTTTGTTAAATGATTGTACAAAGAGACTATTGAATCAAGAAGTTTCGAGACAACATGGTTTTGAAACGTTTCAGAAGGATTGAAAATTGTAGATGTTTACTTTAAACAATAATACGCTCCAGGTAATAATCCTTTGATCCTCCAATTAAATAGTTTAACGTAAAGTTTCAAGTTTTCAATAATTGTGTCCTTTGAAATGAGATACATATTGTAATGAATACGTGTAAGCAAGATCGAGTTATATAAGTATTATATTATTAACACATTATCACATTTATTTCCACACTGACAAACTGCCCTCCCTTCGCTTCGGGAAAACTACGCCTCCGGAATAGTACCCGAATTATTTCAAATTAATCCCTAACTTTTTATGAACGGATTGAAATGAAACGAACTCTAAATATTAAGTGACGCTTACTGCATCACATTAGTGAAAACCGTAACGAAATCGGATTTGTCATTTCTGAGATTAGACCGAACAAACCCGCAGACAAACATCCAAAAATTCTTACATCTATTGTTTTAGGTTCTATTGCGTCAATAAAAGCTCCTAA
>DWPT01002398.1:0-16239 GCA_018251895.1 Agathymus mariae mariae | reverse complement strand
GAATTCAGAAAATGAATTGCTTGCAGAGGAATTGCTCAATGTGGCCATTTTAGGCCTGCTGCTCTAATTATGTTGATACCTAAATTTATTTTTATTTTATTTTATTTTTATTTATTTTTAATTTATTGATAGTATTTTAATGTATACAAGTCAAAACATAAACAGTACAATAAAAATGTACAAGGTAAATTTGGTGGTTTTATAGTAAGATAGAAATCTCTTCGAAACTTTAGTAACCAGAACACAAAATAAAATAAGAACGGATGCAAAAGCCAACCTTAATGATATTTTTATTACATTTTATAAGTATATTGATTACAACCCGTGGTTATTATATTGTTGGGTTGATGACTGGCTAAGTTTGGATTGCCAAACTTCACTCACTTTTAAGAATATCGTAGAGAACTCACTGGGAGTCAGTTACAAAAAAAATTTAGATAAGTTTTTCTTTACTTACTACTACATGGTCAATAGTCTATGGTTGTCAGTTTTGTCAGCTTTAATGTTGCCAGTCAAGCGATTATACCCTCACACAGGAAAATAGTAGTTTATATGGTACCATTATTGATTTCAGTCTGATTTATGTTTTGTCTCTATTTTTTTATTTACAATTGTCTGAAGTTGTAGTTAAGGGAAAACGTTTTAAAATATTAAGCCATATCTTGAAACAAAATTTATTTATAGAGATTAAGCATTTCATCTACATCATATTTTTATCCACAAAATTTATAAAGATTGACTAGTAATCTCTTTCTTTTAATTCCAGTGAATAAACAATTTTTTTACAATACTTAAAAAAATATTTATGCAATGAGATAGTATGAGTTGCTATGTTAATTAGGTATATAATTTATTTATCAAAAGTTTGAAAACAAAATTTACCTATGTTATGTTCTGAATTCAGTATTTTTGCGGATTTTGTAGTTGTGAAATCAAATGAAAATTTTAATTATTCAATAACGGTACTAATTAAGGCAATACTTTCGATATATCGATACTATTTTTGCCTAGATTACGGGAAATATACACCTCTAAAAGGTCCATAAGCATATTAAGGGTTTATTATTGAAAAAAAAGTACTTGTGTTACAGATCAATTAAAAATATTATTATTGTTATAATATTATTATTTATACCTTTACATTAACTATAGATACAATTTAAATATTATTAGTATAGCTTTATTTTTGGTATCTCAAATATGTGTATTTTGAATGAGTTTTTAAATGATTTGAGTTTTGTGAATTTCTCCTCTTGCTGCCAACAAGCTTAGTTTTTTATTTCAATTAACAATTACTAAAGTTAAAGATTTATTGGGAAACTTTTCAAATAAAGCAGTAACACTGTTTTTTTGTTTTTATTTTGGTTTTGAATGTTTCGATTGGATTCGAATACGGAAGTGGCTTGTTACCTGTGTTGACGCTCGGGTTGGGTTGCGAAATATGTTCTGTTGCTTTTTAGGACTGTTTGAAAATGTCTAAATTATGGTGAGAAACGGATCCTAAACACAAAGGAACGAGCGATTTCAAACATGGCTACGAGAGGAGATAAAACTGGAGCTAGTGCGGGTGCGGGAGGCAATGGCGAAGAACAAATGGTAGAGGTAAACGATTTGGCCTACATATCGTTGACAATACTATACTTGACCTGACATGGTATTGGTGTTGTATTGGATAGTTTTATGAATTACAGACGTTGGCGGAGGTGTTCAGGTGTTTCATATGTATGGAGAAACTTGTGGACGCCCACCTCTGCCCTCACTGCTCGAAGCTTTGCTGTTACTCTTGTGTGCGACGATGGTTGACCGAGCAGAGGTCGCAGTGCCCGCACTGCCGCGCATCTTTACATTTGCACGAGCTGGTCAACTGCCGCTGGGTTGAAGAAGTCACTCAGCAAATAGAAACTATGCAGAATTCTTCAGCAAGTCAAAGAGACAATCTTAAAGATCGGTATGATAATGTAGATTATATTAAATTCCACCAGATTTTGAATGCTTTTGTTCTAAATCTATATAATAAAAAATATATAATATTTTGTTCATAAGAGAATATTCTTATAAGAATGTTAGGCCCTCTTGGGATATATGATGTCATTTTATTTCTAAAAGTTTTCACCCATACTTTTCCAAAATTTCCATTACTTCACTTGGATCATCCTACATTTATCTATAAATAAAGTATAGTTTTAAGTAGCTGTTAAAAAATTGTTAACCCTTTATTTATAATTGTAATTTACTTGTTTAGATTTATATAATGCTATTAATAGGGATCAATTATGGATAAAGGTGACAGTTAATTCCTTTGTGCCTACATACTTCTAAGAATCATAGAAAAGTGTTCAGTGTTTAAAAATGTTGTATAAAATTTCTTTAACAAATGTGGCCATTTCAAAGAGACTAGGGAAATAGGCAGCATTTTTAGTTAGCCAAAGTTCTGCGCATGCAGTCAGTCAATGTCCATAGTGATACAATAAAGCATAGCATAGAGTGGTATCATATTTATTAATGAGCCAGTTTTACCAACATAGTTTACATAGCAATTTTACATTAACCCCTTCTTTTGCAAAATTCATTGCTGCTAAGTGACTATCTAGAATCAGTTGTCAACTCTGTATTTCTTTACATATATTATCAGATATGACACAGCATAAACTAAATTATTTGAATAATCATTAGAACCCTTAACTTCCCACTGCTGCACTCGGGTTTACTCTCCCTATGATTAAGGTTCAGACCATAGTTTGCCACTCGGGTCAAGTGCTGGTTGGCAGACTTCACACGCCTTTGCAATCATTATGGAGAACTCTCAGATATGTAGATTTCCTCATTATGTTTTCCTTCACCAAAGCTAGTGATAATTTATAAGCACATAATTTGAAAAATTAGAGGTGTGTGTAGGAATGGAACATGGTTCTCCCATGCGGGACACTTCAGTTCAAACCACTAGACTATTGCTGCTCAACGAAGTTAATGATTGCTATTGTCAATGAAGTTTTGCAATAGTGAAATAGGTGTATTAACTTTTAAAAGATATGATGTTGCTTGATCACCTCTGACATAACTTGATAAAAATATTTTTATTTTAAGGATTAAATCTATAAAGTATTTCTTAATATACTTCCTCTATCTCACTCAAGTAATTTTACCACTTGCATTCACCCATCTCACTATTAATTACACCCATAGGTGCTTAAATCAGATATTTACTTAGATTGACAAGTTCAAGTAATAATTATTTTAATGTAAGTAGTTATTGTGTTAATTTTGTAGTTAAGTATAGTCTTATATAATTCAGTTCAAGTTAAGTCACCTCTTGGTAAAAAAATATTCAACATAGTAAATTATAGGTGTTTTCCACTGTCTTGTATCCAACCTTTCTATTTGTGGTGTTGTTAATTGTATATTTTCTCATTATTTTTCTAAATTATAGATATATATCACATATATATATCATATCTAATCTTTTTTTCTATTACATATTATTAAATTAATCACATGTTATCACAACTTTCTGTATGAGATTCCTGAAGCATCAATGACTTACAAATAAAGCTTAGAGTCTATGGAGCAGATGTCCAACCCACCAAGAGAAGCTGTCCGTATACTGCTGGACGTGCCGCCGTTGCATCTGCCACCAGTGTGCGCTGTGGGGTGGAACACACTCTGGACACAACTTTAAACCCCTGGAGGAGGTGTACGAGCAACACGTCACCCAGATCCGTGATGAAGTGTCTCAACTACGACGACGATTGATGGAGCTCATCAGTCTTGTGCAAGATGTGGTAAGTGAAAGATTTTTATTTGTAAAATTGTAATTATATTATAAAGTAGCGAACTGCCCTCGCTTCTCTTCGGAAAATCTATGCCTTACGCTAAGAAATAGTACCTACGTTAATAATAATAATAAACGTTTACACACTCACACCCCCGCTGTAGGATACCCTGTGTTGCGGGTGGCATGGACATACGCAAATGTGATAATACAAACACCCATGACCCGAGAACAAACATTATCTGTCATATAGAAGGCTGCTCCGGCCGGGAATCGAACCCTATTGCGTTAATAAAAGCTCTTAATAATAGTTTTTCTCATATATCCTTCATGCATAGAAAACGAACAGTTAGAAAAATTAATTATATGTATAGATATATAAATAAAATGATGTATATATGAAGCGTTTATAGCTCGACGAATTGTGTTCATATTTGACTGAGATAAGTAGTTTCGGGTGCTGTCAGTATTTGGCTGGGTGGGTACTGGTGGCAAATATATTAAAACGCTCATGTGGTACCTGAGGACACTAAGCTCTCGATTCAATCTGCATGAGAGCATCCATCATTTGTTTGCCCATTAACCCTATCCGCCGTGTACCCTCTCGTTGGAGTATACCTCCGGCCTCCACAATTAATCTATATTGTCTGAGTAATTTTTCACTGTATTATCACCATCGACCTTTTTGAGTCTGCTTATGGGACTTTGTATTTTTTTATGGTAATATCCGACAAACGAGCAGACCAGCCACCTGATGGTAAGTGGTCACCGTCGCCCATGGACATCAGCAAGGCCAAAGGTGTCACCGATGCGTCGTCGGCCAGGAAAAGAAAAGAAAGTAAGAAAGAAAGAGAGAGAGTCGTTTGGCGGCTGACTCAGTAGGAGGGTGGGAGCTAGCCAGGCAGGCTTCGCGGAAAGATAGTAATACCAATAAAAATATTAACGGGTTAATAATAATATTTATTATATAATCTTTATGCGAGGCCCTACCACCAAGCAACTATTAATAATTTATGTGACTTGTTGTTGTTATAAACTGATATTGTGAAACTATGACGTGCTTGAGAAAGTTACCTTTTATTATACAATATGTGTTGCTATCGGTTTGACTCGCGATCTGACAGGAACGTAACGTGGAATCGGTACGCGCCGCTAAGGATGAGCGCGTTCGCGAGATTCGCAATGCGGTGGAGCTGATGATCTCACGGCTGGACTCGGCCCTCAAAGCCAAACTGCTAACGCTGATGGGCCAGAAAAACGGACTCACGCAGGAGACAGAGCAGTTGGAGCACCTGCTGCAGGAGATTGAGCACCAGATGCACACCAGTACCAGGTAAAGTCGTAGGTTATTTTGTTATACAGAGTGTGAATAATTTTGTTACTTTGTATTGTTTCGATAAGAATGGGCAAAAGTTTTTGTGAGTTTTATGACAGTATGAGATCAGCTAAAGGTGTTTCCATCGAAATAGCTCGCGGAAATAAAGTTTTGATGAAATTCTGTAGTTCTGTGTTTGTGATATTGGTAATAATGCAATTTGCGATTGTAATAGTAACAGAGATCCAATTTTGTGTGATGGATAAGTTTTACTTTTTTATTGAGCTGTGAGAAGTCCTTTTATAAGTAACCTCGGGAAACACAAAAATTCTATCGAGTCTCATACCAGATGATCTGTCTCGCGGGTGTACGTAGACTGCAACGATTGAATATCTTGAATCCATTGAACCAAACCTGCAAACAGTACCAACTAATTTCTTGTTTCAATTTTGCAGATCTGAGTTGATTACGAAGAGCGGCGAACTGTCCAAAATGATTCACCAGATCCGCAAGAAGCCGATGGCTAGTTTTGTTACCGCGCCAGTGCCGGCCGACTTTCACAGGTAACGTTAAGTAAGGTAAATTATATGTATTGTGGTGGTTCCCCACTGTTTGCGGATTCATGGAGTCTTTTGTACCTGTCCTGATTTAATGTGATCGCGACGGCGCTAGCACACATCGGAGCCTCATCCAGTGTATCGGAAGTTGGAGCCATTTGGTACTATTGACGATGTGCGGTCTCTTTTTTTCCCGTAGGGCGGTCTCTTTCACTTGAGGGTTGCGGATTGATGAGATAGCTTTCAATCTCCTAGCCATGTAGAGTACACGTAAAGTTAGCAGCGTGGCTGTTTGCAGTTGTAGAAAGCCGATTTGCGAATGTATGAAATTTAGAATAATAAAATATAATATTTGGTTGACGAAAACACATTTTGATTTTTTAAATTTATATTAATAGTTTAGCTGAGACTAGTGACACTTTCCACTGTGAATCAAATTCGGCGTGTTGCACAGCGAGATCGTCCCGAGCTACGACTCCAGCACGTTCCCGCTGATGAACTTCACGCAGCTCCAGCACGCGGCCACGCCCGTGTACTCGACGCCGATGCACGTGAACGGCCTGTGCTGGCGACTCAAGGTGTACCCGGACGGGAACGGCGTCGTGCGCGGCAACTACCTCTCCGTGTTCCTCGAGCTCAGCTCCGGCCTGCCCGAGACCTCCAAGTGAGTTATGCTCCCCCGGTACTCGGGAATAATCAGAAATACTTATAGTAAATAGTATAAATAAATATAAAATATTTCGTTTTGATTCTGGCTGGAGGATAATTGGGTAATTCGAGCAGAGTAACATTTCCGCATGAATTCGCCTTTTAAACGATAAGTGAAGCGTATAACAATCGTTAGCGGAGAGGCGCCGGTCTGCAGCACGGTTGAACCTCTACCCCCGTCTGTCGGCCGCGCTCCGTCGTAGCACGGGTGACGAAAGTTGGTATTGGCGTCTCTCGGCCTAGACACAGTAATCACGAGCGTCTCCGACACACTACACTAGTGTAGTGACGCTGCTGACACGACGCAACGTCTTGACGGCCATCACCCGACGCGCGCCGCGGGCGGACGGTACGTGCACGTCGGTGTGTGAACGTGTACGTGTGTGTGCGCGCGACAGGTACGAGTATCGCGTCGAGATGCTGTACCAGGTGTCGCACGACCCCAGCAAGAACATCGTGCGCGAGTTCGCGTCCGACTTCGAGGTGGGCGAGTGCTGGGGGTACAACCGGTTCTTCCGGCTCGACCTGCTCGCCAGCGAGGGGTACCTCAACCCGGACTCGGACACGCTTATACTCAGGTGAATATGTTGCGTTTCTCTTTCATTAACTGTTGGAATATAAGGGGCTTTATCCACCCTTGAGTCGAAGCTGAACTCCTCTGCTCGTGGTGAGCCTGCTGAGCGACGGACGAGGAAATTGCAATTGATTCAAAATCGTTTATTAATTTAGGTATTTTTTAAATGCACTTATGCACGTCGTTTTTTCGCTTCTACCACCGACGATAACGCGTCGGTGACGCCTCTTAACGTTACTGAAGTGTATGGGTGACAGTGACCATTTACTTTGTCCTTATCTGCTCGTTTGTAGAATAGTCACAGAAAATAATATTGATCTTATCCCATCATTCGTTAATTACGTGGATTTAAAACTCATCATTAATCATATTGAATATTATTTGATTATTAAATATGACTACTTTCAAGTAATTCACTACTGCACCTATCTATCTATGTATTATTAATGTATGTTTTTACATTTGTATTCCGAACTGTAAGCATGACGTGACGTTATCAGATTCCAAGTGCGACCGCCCACCTTCTACCAGCGCTGTCGCGATCAACAGTGGTACATAAACCAGTTGGTCACCGTGCAGAACCAACACATTCTGCAGATCAACGATCTCAAGGAGGTAATACTGACACACACACGCGCACACGCGAACACGCGCACACATGCAAGCACGCACGCGCGCGCGCGCGCGTACACACACATCCAAACCCACACCCACACCCACACCCACACACCCACCCGCACGCACGCACGCACGCACGCACGCACGCGCGCACGCGCACACTCACGCACACGCACGCACACGCACGCGCGCACGCACACACACACACACACACACACAGTACGATAGTAGTTCTACAATTGATATATTTAAGAACGAGTCCATCAAGTTAGATAACCAATGTTATATCTAACGCGTTTTGTTTATTTCATGATAATTACAAACCTTCATTTATATGCCATTACCTTACAACGTCCTTTGTTAATTCTTCGTAGCGTTTGTCATTGGAGATGTCACGTAACTCTGGCGGGGCGGGGGGAGGGGCTCGCGCACTGCCCAGCACATCGACGGCGGCGTCGACGGTCACTGCGGCCGGCGAGCTCGACGGCACCGGCCACAACAACCCAGTGGACGCCGGCCCCCTCGACACCCTGCCCGCGCCCCTCAGCTGGCAGTTCACTCCCTCCGCCATGACGGTCACCGTCAACGGACAACGGCCGCTCATCACCTCGGGTACGTTGAAGCTGTTTGAGAATTACAATAAGCAATTACAATAAAGCTTTTTGAGTATCTTCACTAGTATGCAACCTAAGATATAATACAATATTTTACATCTGCTTTTATACAAACGAACTAAGCTTAGTGTGTACCTAACAATTGCTGGTCTATAACATCAGGGGTGTCACTGGTGTTATCATAAAATATTTATATACTTTTTAAATCACCACAATGTTATAGGGCACCCGCTGTTGGTAAATATTAAAAATGTAAACAGCAATTTTATGAACAAGGCAATCCTTGTTCTGGACCGCGGCTGCACCATTGGATAAATTAAGGGAAAGTCATAGAATGCCATATTTGTCGAGCGTGTTTATAAGTTGGCTAACTTAATGTTTAGGAAGAGATTATTGATGTAATCTAGTCCTACTATTTTGTTGCAGCCGCGATGGGACCGATGGTGTTCGAGGGCAATCGAGGTACCGAGTCGGTCCGCCAGCCCGGCTGCGGCCAGGAGGCGACGGTCACCGACCGCCGTCACCATGCCGTCGACGCCTACAACCAGCCCGTCACTTTACGGTAATGACTTGTACAACGGCGATACGTTACGATGCGCAGGAATACTATCACCAACAAGATTTGAACATCAGATGGCAGCTGGAACTCGATTCATCTTTATGATCAAGTCTGATAACGGTGATTGCATATTGAAATAATACATATTTAACAATATTAAATTGGTCGTTTTGTGCCACTTAAAGTGGTTACATAGCATTTTTTAGTCGTTAAATTAATAAATTACGTACAACTAGCTGATTGATATTTATTTTAATGGTCTTTCATCTCTGCTCCGTAAACGTGGCCTTGACATTGGCGTTCGTAACGGTAGACTGACCAGGATGACAGAATGTGTATGAATAAATGACGAGAACTTTTAGATTGGTCAGATTATCAATGCTCTGCTCTGACTTATAATATATTTGGATCAACGATAAATGTAATTATGTACACTGTATTATCCGTATACGTGGCAAAATTTATGTCGGTCTTCTGCCGGTGGTATTTAACTCTCTGTGTATAATACAGATCGTCAGGCGCAAGCAGTGTGGGCGGGACGGGGGGTGCGGGCGGTGCGGATAACCTGGCACTGGTCAGTCTGCACACGTTGCTGAGTACGGCCGCGCCGCGCTCGTCCCGCGCCGCGCGTGCACGACGTCAGCCGCCGCCCTCCCGGGACACGCCCCGAGGTACGTACCGATATGTGGACACGATGTGATCATTTATGTGTACACATGTCGTATATATACGTAATTTTTTTGTGTGTACATTAATTAATGTGTATCGTTATAGTTCTGCGTGTGCGTGTTTGTGCTACATCTATCCATTTTTGAAGATTCTAATATTAAACTTTGCAATGTTTGTGTGTACACGTTGTTTCGGCAAGCACGGCACACGGGGTCCTCACGTGGTGTTGAAATAAAGAAAAGGTTCGGTTACTATGCGTTTACAGCAGACGACGACTCTAATTTCAATAATAAATTTGATCTCGTTTCGTACAAGTGCCCGCGTAGAGGGCGTAGCTTTAAACGATTTTAAATAAGAGGGTATTTACAATACAATACAGACAGTGCAATACAGATTTGAGCAATTTTTTTATTATTGAGAATCTAATATAAAATTCATCGGAATTTACGAATTTTTCTGTTAATTTTTTTTATAATACGTTTTCTTGTCCCGATCATAAACAGCCAAAGTCATTCTCATGTAAATTTTCATACACACATAATTGTTTTTTTTATATACACACTTCTAATAGGATTTTTCTTATAGGATACATGTATGTATGTGCAATGCATGCCGAGAGATGAGTCCCGGTCTGGTTCTCGACCTGAATACCTATTTGAGGCAGATCAATGTTTGATCTCGGGCGCTGGTTATTGATGATATCTCACGTGAGATATTTTGGCTGTGGGGTTATGATCATAATGAGACTATCGTCCTTGCTTGAATTACTCCCATTGTTATTATTATTACTAGAAGTTCTAGAGTCATTAGTGCTGGATTTATTTTTCTTTTTTTTTTTTTTTTTTTTTTATTATATAATTATATCGTACATTGAACAGCCGCAGTGAGCGCGTCGGTGACTGAAACGGGTGCGGCCGGTAGCAACGCGGCGCTAACCAGCTCCGTGTCGTCCCCGGAACTGAACCCGGGAGGCAGCGTCACGCTGGAGATCAGCGACGTCGAGACACAGGTCACTCGCTGGTTCATAGTAGGGACGGACTGCAGTCTGAATTCGAAGATACTTACAATTGCTACTTTTGCTGAAATATTTTTATGAAATGGCCCGTACACAAGGATTGCTCAGAAACATTAATTACGTAAATGCACCATACATATCCCGTAATTTATTTGTTTATAATTGTATAATAAATATTATATGTAAACCGTATGACAATACGTGTGGCCATAATAACATACAGTTTCTAGTACTGAATTGTTCATAGCCCTAGTCTATACAACTGCAAGTCGGAGACTGCGAGTGAGTAGCGTGAAACACCAACACATGCCGTTCCAGGACGCGGGCGGCGGTCAGCAGCCGACGCAGGGGACGCTGGCGGCCTCCGAGACCAGCAGCGACACGGGGGTTAGTTCACTTCATACTTGGCGTGCGCATTTCACGTACGCACCCAACTACGTACACACATACGTGCCTACGTATGTCATTATAAATAAATGCACCTGAATAATATTTGGATAAATATATACTGGCTAGTGATTATCAGAAAATATTAAGCGTATTTATTTTATAACATGTCTAGAGTCTTACAAATAGAAGTCAGCAGTCGGAAACCCCGCCAAATAAAAATAAAAAACGCAGTACCCAAAAATCATAAACTTCATTAGTGTTGATACTTGAAGTAGAGCTAATGTTTTGTCTGTATAATGGGTATAAAACATATTGAACACATACATCTGGCACGCGACCAAAGGGACTGGTAACCACGGGACCACAGTCTAATTAATTGTTATTGTTTTCATTCATTTTAATATGTGTCCATCTTACTGTCTCTCCGACGTCTACACTTGACTGATACAAATGTCATCAGGAATTTTATTTATTTATTTGTTCTTGTCTATGGTACCTACATAATAAATACATTATGATGATGATAAATCTAATTTTGAATTACAAATTTGAACAGTGTATGGAAAAGGACTTTTGTCTGAAGTACTCCATTATTTCATTCGCCTTCTTTGATTCTATGATGCGTGAATACTCCTGAATTACTGCTGAAAAAGGGATTTATTTAATTAAATCATAATTTAAACATTTAGTATACAATACAGAAGAATACAGAAGTATCTAACACAGCTGATCCGACCCACCTCGATATACATTTATGACATTTAAACACATTTACATATTTTGCTTATAAACATTAAGACTTTGTTGTTGTTGCTTTTGATACTTAGAAATTATCGTCAAAAGTAAGTTTCTCAAAACGTCTGCCCGGCCAGCTAGTAGATATATAATATTTGAAATGTCAACTTCTGATGCCCTAACACATTAGATATTTTGCTATCTGTGAATAAGATATGATGGAATCGTGTTATATTACCGAGACTTTGCATTAGGGGCTACTAAATGTAGAATAAACACGTGACAAAATGTAAAATTGTCAAAGGAGGTGGTCAAGTGGTCAGGCCACACGGACGTACACTCATCACAGGTGGGTATACCGGGGACCAAGGACGTTGCGAATGATTTATATTATTTATGCTTTCTCTAGGACCTGATGTTTAGCGAGCTGGAGGGGTTCTTTGACGACACCCATCCTCACCCGGTGGATGAGCACTTCCACGAGGAGAACGACGTCGACGAAGAAACTATGTCGGGTCAGTAGCGGCATCATAATATTTATATGGGGTCTTATGTATGTATGTACGAGCAAGCTGCCCTCGCTTCGGTAAAACTACGCCTGGCGCTAACAAACAGTACCTACAGTATTTTAAATTAATTTATAACTTTTTTATTTATGGACGGATTGCTATGAAACATATTTGAAGTATTTAGTGATGCTTACTGCAATATTTGAGTAAAAACCAGAACGAAATCGGTTGAGCCGTTTCTGAGAATAGCGTGAACAAACGCACAGACAAACAGAAAAAAATTCTAACTATTGTTTTGTGTTCTATTGCGTCAATAAATGCCCCTAATAAAAAAATTTCTCATATTTCCTTAATGTAGGGATATATGTGTCATTTCTTTTCGGTGGTAATCGATTATTATTCAAATCGCTTTATTTTAATGTTAATGTAGTACTAGAGGCAATGCTATCTGTATTTATAAATACAACGGATTCATATTGGAACATATTATTGTACAGGTATTTCGTAACATACATATGTAATTTATAATATTCCCCCAAATTTAAATTTATTCACACCGTCATAGAATTGCATTCGTAATTGAGGTCTGCGTGTACGTTTTCATGTTAACATCATTCCGTCTGATTGTCTCATCCAAAATGACAAGGAGACGTGACATTATGAAGTAATCAGTTTCAAGTTTAATCGTGTTCTCCCTCACATATATTCCACCCCTACCAGCCGTCGATACCCACCTGCCCTATTCCTATCCCTCCCCTCCCCAGACGGATCCTCGGGGAGCGGGTGCTCGTGGTGCGAGGAGAGCGCGGAGGCATGCGCGTCTGGGGCCTCGGGGGGCTCCGGGGGATCCGCGGGGTCGTCCGGTGCTTCGCGCTACTCCCGCCGCCGCCCGCGCCGCCGGCCTCGCCCCTACCCGCTCCTACACCTCGGTTGCGATGCTGCGTACCGCACATAGATAACGAACACACGCATACACGAAGTGTTGATTTCGTTCTACGTTTCACTAATTTTCCGTATTTAATTGTTGTCATATAGCTGTCGCGTTTTCGTTACATTTCTGGATACGTATGTATTCAAGAAAGGGTGGTGAAAGCTATACAAAATTATTTTTCCATTAATTTTTATGTTTTTAATAAATAAAAAAAATTTCATATCGAAGATGATAAATTTTTTGTGATACTTCCATTACAACTATTATAGGAAAATATATCATATATATTTAATTGGTAATTTTGTTAACAACACCGGTGCACACACGTGCGGTTCAGTTTTTAATCTATTGACCTGTACGCACTCGTTGTTCATTACTTTTCAAATAAATTTATTTACCATTGAACCAGTTAGTTTACTGTACATTATTCGGGCTATTGTAACATTGTGTCGAGGCAGTTAAGTATTGTATTAGTATTATTTGTTCGCCGTCTATATGCAGATTTAAGTGATTTTTAAGGGAATAATTGCAATTGCTGCTATTAGCATACTCATTTCAATTTAACTAGAATAGGGTATATGCATGTTGTTCTGTTGCCGTCGTTTTCATCCAAAAAATAAACTTTGCTATACAATAAAGCGATAAATAACGTTCATAAGTGTGTGTATCGATTCAAATATTCTCTATTAGCACACAAACTCGACCACCGAATCACCAAAGTGACAAATAGCGATCTATTTCTGCAGAGGATTTACACAAGTCTTTATGACGACTTATATTATAACCATCATTGTGACAAAACTAGCGTGCTGTGTTCTCTGTGATTAGCGTGAACAGAGTAAGCTATGTATACGATTACGTTTAATTTGTGTGGATATGCTCTTATCAGTGTTGCAGCAGTCACGGATAATTTCAAGACGCATCAACCTAACGTACTCATCACTTAACGTGTAGTATACCTTAAACTAAGTATTAATTATTTCGATACTAGTTTGTTTTTAGCCGTTTAATTCTTTATACAAAAACAGCGCAGAATGTAGGAACATTCTGGTCCTTCGAGTCGCATGTAAAACAGAAACCTATGGACATAATATCTATGTGCGTCGTCCGTTATTAAACAACAACAATAATAGTTGAAAATAAACAAAATAATAATAACATAATGCATTTTCAAGTTATTGATTACGGCGATTACGCGCTGTCGATTTACTAACATTACTAACATCTAACCATTCTGCGTAGGGTGTAGATGTCGGAATATTTCGTTTTTAAAATTACAAAAATGATACAAAAATCTACGTTGTAATAATAGATTATGGATAACATGCATATACCGTGACATGGTGTGTTTCGATAAGTTTACACGGTACCCATCTTGAATCAGAAATAATCGAACAGGCGAAAACGACATCGAGGACCTGTTCGGCGGGGCAGGGTCGAACGGGTCCACCTCGGATATCTTGAGCCGGCTGCAACGTGCCGCGCACGGACGCAGCGTGACGCCCCCCGCCGCACCGCCGGTCGCACCACCCGTCGCACCCCCCACCAACCGCTCGCCGACCGCGGCGCAAGTCGACATGGTGCTGTACCACTTCATGCGCATCAACGAACTCTCATCAATCATAACACCGCGGACCCCGCATCGTGAGTACCACATACCAATTCTATTTAGTTTAAATTCTCATTTTTCCAGTCTACTCACTATTTGCGTTATTTCGTTTGTTACTTGTAGAACGCTTATGAACGCACTTTTACTCATTGGAACTTGAAAATTTTATCAATGCCACATCCACTTACTCGTCCCAGTAACGCAACCCTGTGGGTACGTCCCGATCGTCCTCCGTTATGGGGCGTGGTCTTCGGCCGTGGTTGTACCGATGTTGGAGGTTAACGTTAAGTCTGCGGTCACTCCCCAGTCAACGATCGGAACACGTCCGTGCCGGAGAGCGGCGCGAGCGGTGGGGACGGCGCGACCGTGGGAGCCGGCGGGGGCCTGAGTGCCGTGGGCGGCGTGGGCGGCGCGGGGGGCGCGGGGCGCGCGCGCTACTCCGCGCCGCCGCGCCGCCACCGCCGCGCGCCGCGCTCGTCCGCGCTATCGCCCGGCCAGCTCGGACAACGCGCGACCAGGGAACATCGGTATGGAGACGGTAAGATGATTTATTGATCTCACCTTCCGCGAGTGTCCCGCTCCGTATCAGAGTGATGTATGTATGTATGAGTGTTTGACCCGCAGGAGCCTTCGGCCAACTGCCGCAAGTGGGGCTGTCCCCGCCGACGACGCCGCGCCGCCGACCCGCCGACGCGTGGCTCCCCACATCCGATTCGGAGGAACTCGACGCGGTGCTCGACTACAACGTAAGCAACAATCGCAGCTAACTTCTGTATATATCACGCAAACGGCCCACCTGGCACCCGTGGACGTGGACAACACCTTTTTGTAGAACATCCTTATGTATAGTGCGCTCCGGGAGAACGTCTGAAGATGCCTCTTCCATAATGTACTTGGACAAAATAATCGTGAAAATTTATTGGATTTATTGTTATGGAGAATCAGTCGATATTGATGGATTTTGCGAGCGGTACCATAATGGAAGGAGACGTCTGATGCGGTAACCGAGGCCGGCCTTGTTTTAATAAACGTTGCAAACTGTAAAACACTAACATTTTGTAAAGTTTTGTTACATAGACATTACTTCACGAAATATATAATTATAGTTACAATTTGATTTTGAATCGTCATTGTATTGAGATATCGGGCGGATTTATAGACGTACGTAAATACTGTTTTTAGTTCAAAATAAGTATTGGTCGCTTAGTCAGGTAACCTGTGTTAGATTGCGCCTGTACAATAATTGGATGTCGTGGAATTTTCAAGGACACGTTGCTGGACATGCTGCTGAGTGGTCTGACGGTGGACGGCGACATGAGATCGGCGGAGGCGCGCGAGGCGCCGCCCGTGCAGCCGTGGTCGCCGGCGCGGGAGCCGCGCGAATGACCAGCGGCCGCGGCCGCGCGTCCATGCGCGCTGTGCCGCACGCGCCGCTCGGCCCCGCCGCAACGCCCCCGCCCCCGCCCCCGGTACCGTCCGCGCTACCGCGTCGGGCGGTCTACACGGGTATTATTTTTTAATTATCTTTACAACGCTCCACTAATAACGTCACTTAACTTAATATAATTCGTAATGTACTTTACTTTCCAAGTAACACACACACACACACACACACACACACACACACACACACACACACACACACACACACACACACACACACACAC
>DWPT01002397.1:0-16239 GCA_018251895.1 Agathymus mariae mariae | reverse complement strand
AGGTTATTCTTGGCTTACAAAAAATATTTTTAAGTTAATTAGATCAACAAAACAGAACCAATCACAAGCGGTATAATTTTCGAAATTCGCATACAAACCAATAACTATTTATTTATAACACTTAATAGTTAAGTTGTTTATTATGACTCAAATGAGAATTTACATTTTAAGAAAAAGTTAATTTCATTTAAATTTTTTTGTCACACTTATTACAAGCCCGCGCCGGGTAAACTGTTTCGGTTGACATCCTTCATGTAGAATCAAGTGTGAAAATTAATAAACATATTTTGGTTAGAGTATAGGCAGATGCCCCACACACTTCTTGATCGGCAATTAAAAAAAACTCTATAATCAAATATACACAAGTAAGTGTCGAGTCCAGGTCCAAAAACCCGGGTCCCTCTACCGAGATTCCGACATTTAAATAAATGGGTAAGTGCTGTTCTACAAATGTTTATTGTTTTATTATCATTTAGCCGTTTTCCGTAGTTGCCAACCCTAATCGTTATTGACTGTGCTCGTTCTCGTTGCCATGATTGGGAAGATGACAGTGCGTTTTGAATTCATTCATTTGAGCCAATATGAATACAGCGATGGCGGTGCTGGAATGCCTCATATTCCAGCGTTAAAATTCAAGTTGTGTGAGTTAACCTAATGTTAATGTAGGTGTGTTAACTCAAATACACACAATATGTTAATATACTTAAACTTAACTACATATTTTCTAATACAAATTCAGTAATCTCTCAGATAATAGTAGGATAATGTTACAATTGCTACAAAGACGCTATTCTGAAAAAATCTGTTATTTCGCGCTGACTTTTAGGAAACTTGATTGTTACTTTCACACACACTCGTTATTAATTTCCATTATTAGTCAGATTTAGGTTTCAGTAAGTGGAATAAAACTAATTTCGCTCAGGGAAAAGATTTAAATAACGAACTAATTTGAGTGCTTGATTGAGGAAATGAGTGTGCAAATTCGTAGCGACTGAGAAATTTTGGCGAAGACAATGTCACGGATTTGCCTCAGACTCCCACTCCACCTTGCTTTCTGGCCTTCTCTTCAATCATAAGTAAAACAAAGGTTACAATTTAACCAAATTGTAGTGTTGCTCTTGGGCTCCGTACTGTAATTAAAGCCAGTGTGTGCGTGCGTGTCGATGAGGTTTTAATATTAACGAGGATTCTAACGAGGAAATAATTAAATTAACAACGAAAATATACAAAGGCGTAACAAAGATGAATGAATGCCAGTCATGTTATTTATAAAATGTGATATGTGACATCTGCGTATGGCGTGCCATCCGCGACACAGGGCACTCTAGTGTGGGGGTGTGAGTGTGTAACGATTATTGTTATTACAAAATGCCATGGTAATAAAAAATAGGGTTGCATATTTACATTAATCATAATAACATTCGCGGTGCCCGAACCTGTACATACAATGTTGTTTGGAAACTTCAATCTAAATGGACTTTGTCATCTATATATTCAAATTCGATTTAATCATTAAGGTATTTTTTAAATACACTTATGCACTTAAGTTTTAGCTTATACTACAGTTTCGAATGGTTGCGAGTCGAAGTCTAGGAGAAATTACAGCTAAATAATTATAAATTATATTAATTATTATATTTACTATTAATAACTATCCTCAACGCATCTATTAAGACAACATGTAGTAAATATGGAAGCCTGATCATACTTTTTTAGGAATTTGAGTCTGCCTGTCCGTACATATATAATACTACCATATTTAGATGATTGTTGATATATTTGGAAATAATATTATCTAAGACACTTTTCATCCCGGGAAATAGAATTTGCGAAACCGAAGCAAAGGCGGTGACGATACACGGTGACGGTAAACGATTTCAACTTTGAAACCCTATCAGGGTCTTGCCTAATAATTGAAAAATATCTGCAATCCTACTTTTATTGATTTATTACTATTTAAAAGAATGTTCCAATGCCTCATAAATCAGAGGTAAATAATATATTACCCGATTTTATATATTAAGAGGTGAAGTTGGGTTTAAAGTCGTCTGAACGGCAATACAGTGTCATTAATTGAATTCAAACGGTATATTCTAATCCATAGATGCTCAACTTTCTATCGATAATTATATCGTGCGTCACGGTAGCGGACATACCCGCAATTTTTCACTCAATGCCAATCTAACTTCATGATAATGTAACAATAACTCCTATTTCCAAGCGGTACGATTTAAAATAGATTAAGAGTCAATTTACGGCGAAAGTGTACACTTCTGGTATTTAAACTGGATGAGTGAACACCGCCTTGCTTTTAAGTTTTTCATACCTAATTTGAACGATTTATTTATTGGCAGTAATACAAGTATGATAGTTAGTTAATTGATTAACTGATTGATTTGGTTTTAGTAGCGAATATAGAACGTACATGTCTTTGTTTAATTTATATTACTTGAGAATATACGTGAATAAGGGATTAACTACTGTCTATCACTAACTCAGCACGAGATGCGGAAATGGGATCTACGTATCACACCTATCCTGGGAGATCCCCAGCGCCCGGCAGCTAGTTCCTGTCAGATATTACTGCAAAATTTGTAAATACTGATCGTAATTCAGAAGCTAATTAACGCATGAGCATCCTTAAAAAGGTACATAAGTTGAGCAAAAGTTAACCCCGCAACAAGTTAAGACAA
Source organism: Agathymus mariae mariae (assembly GCA_018251895.1). Classification (NCBI taxonomy): domain Eukaryota; kingdom Metazoa; phylum Arthropoda; class Insecta; order Lepidoptera; family Hesperiidae; genus Agathymus; species Agathymus mariae. The sequence goes on along the minus strand of DWPT01002397.1, from coordinate 13,546 downwards.
GTACATGGAAGCTATCCTCATTTTGATAAATTACATAGTCTTTCAAGTAGCCGCATGGTCATGTATAAGGTTGGTTTGACCATGATTTGAGACATGTAGGGATAAATTATTATTTCCTTGACCCTGTTACTTTTTAATCTATAATTTACTAAAGTTTTAGTTATATAGACTGTAGCGTGTTCCGGTTGGGGGCTTGAAAGCCAGTACTTTCTTTCTTACCTGTTTCAGGTATGTATCAGGTGGCTCCTCTGACTCTGGCTCGTTTGTCGACTATTATCATAAAAAAATAATTATGTATATTTGAATATTACGTGATAACGTTTGGGACTATCCGCAACAACTGTTAAAATATTGCGCCTGGATTTCATTATACGAATCAGGGCCTAAAGTCATTGGCAACTGTATAGGATGTGGTGGGTAACATTGGGACATTATTTACAACTCCATCGTGCAGGGAAATATAAGCACGTACGGAACAATGGGCGATTGGAGGAAACGTCGTTTCGCGGTAAGGGACAATGGTGACACGCTGTTCACCGCTGACACGACATGGCCACAGTGTAACAACTTGCGGTCGTCTAACGCCAGTTGGGAGAAGCCCACACCCCGTAGTTTAGACATGGCGTCATATTGTCAGAGTTGATTATGGAATAATTTGCATACCCATACACAAGCCATATATGTAGAAGTAAGTACGTGTCGTATCTAAAAATTGTTGTCTGGATTCGCTTGGTGATTCGACACCTAATATAGTATTTAATTAATTAAATTCATACATGCTAAAGCCTCATAAGGTTTTTTTATAGGGAATTTGATAACTTCTTTTACTTAAATTTTACATTGCCGGGTAAATTCCATGGAAAAAAATTGTTATAGAAAGTAGTTTCTTTAGGGCTCATGGTCAAAGCTAAATCCGTTTGTATTAACAAGATCAAGGAGATGGACCTCGAAGTGTCGTATATAAGTATCTGAGTTATTAAATTTCACTATTTAAATTCAAATGGCTTGTATGTGGCATGAAACAAGAACAACAAAATCAAAATGAAACATTGATAACAGTTATCAAAAAGATCGCTGTCCAGCGTGAGCAATACGTTTTGCGTTTATTGACATCAGATTTAGTAGATGATGAAGCTAAATTGCCGTAAAATATTTAATATAGCGTATGTTTTATTTACATCTGGCGCTGCTTTTCAAAAAGTAAACAAGAAACACGCGCGTTCTTAAATGAATCGAACGTCTTAACAATTACTTACATTTGAACACATGTAGCCATATACATTTTAAAAGAAAATGCTTTTATTGTACACATCACAAAATGATAAAGCGTAAGAACAAATGCTTGTCAATAGCACTGTATAATAAACAAATCAAAGCTGAAGCGGGTGTGATAGTTTATTTCTTATTTCACTTTCTATATTAATAATTATAATACACCGACTTCAACACTATTCCCAGGACTCTATTAGAGATCTGATAACACGTCTGTACCCTACAAGTCTTTGTTGGTCGACTGAATGTACCTTAGACTATGACACGGTGCTGTTTCTGTTGCTACCGAACACGGATTGGTTCAACTTTAGAGCCGCGATATTGGAATTTCAATATCCTCGTAAAGTTTATTGCATAATTTAAATCCAAAGAAAGTTTTGAAAGTGGATTTTGTTTGTTTTATGATGGAACACGTTGTGCTTATAGTTGGTAAGCTGCGGCTGTTTTATTATGATTCAGTTGATAGAAATTCCGTGTGTCAAATAAAGACCACGAATATATATTTATGATAATAATAAATTATTGTTCGTGGGTTTTGGTTGGAGTCATGTCTGTGACACAGGGAATCATAGTGTGCAAGAGTGTGCGCATATATGTATATGGGCTTCTATAAGTTGGTGGGTTCAACATCTTAGATTTCATCACATTCATATATATATAAAAAGCCAAACCCACAACAAAAAATAAGGAAAACTGGTCAACAAATTGCGAAGAAAATAGTACGGAATTCTTTTATTTTTGTTTATGTATAGATATATAGAAATAAAACTGTTAAATAAAAAAAATAAAATAAAATTTAGAGATGTAAGCCTCACGTACCATATCTTTAAGACCAAGCCAACATCACCTTCTCGTAGTTCTCTCCACTGAAAAACTAACCAGGCAAGGGCGCAAGGTCCTTCCTTTTGGAGTTTCGCAATGCGACCCTAACCCTAAAACTGCTAATAACCCTGAAACTGCCTGTGAATGGTATTTTTTTTATCAAATGCTTGGTTTGCAACCATCCTCCTTTTAAAATGAACCGTAAGTGTTATTAACGTACTTCGAATATGTTGCAGAGAGCCTGTTGAAAAAGCAGGTAACTGGCAACGTGTAGAAGATGGCTTTGGTACTATAGACGTCATTGAGCGTCGGTCACTACTGACGTCGCTTTCTTGTCGTTACAACGACGTATAGCTTATGTGTGGTATACCACAATTGTTGTTAAACATCGTAACATGTGATTGATCAGTGAAAGTTAAGTCACTTTGTAAACGCCAGTCAGGCGCGTTTCCAAATTTATTAAAAAAAAAAAATAGCCTAAAATAATGGGCTGCAATTCCGTGTAACTCGATTTCCATACACTCGATGTTAATTACTTATAATGAATCCGCAGTTTACAAGATCAACGACCTACGGAGCTCGCGCAGAACTGGTTCGCCGAAAAGTACCGTACAGTTGTCGGCGCAATTAAAATCGGACCACTTTAGGGCTGTGTTAACCTATATATTATTCATGTTTAGGGCGGCCCGGTGGCCGAGACGACATCCGGAGCACTGGGTTTTAATTAATGTTTCCTGCGAAGATTGCGGAGAAGCGGCTCCAAGCCGATCATAATTTTTTCGTTTTTGTGACTAAAGATAGTAAGGGGCGTCTAGACACGTCTATGACAGTTGACAATGAAAAGTGAATGAAATATTCATTATTGATATTGAATGATATTATGAGATTATTTTCTAGATAGGCGAAACGCAATTCTGAATCTAAACGTTCTACATTCATTCAATTCAGTTCAGTCGATTGTGTAACTAAGCGTGTCAGGATTCAGAAAGTATTTATTTAACGGAAGGTTGTTCAGATAGTTTAAACGTAATTGTTTATATACGTATATTATAATTGTATAATTTAAGTTTTCACAGCTTCACGTAGTATGTGTCAATTTTACAAATTGTACCATCTGCCTTCTCGTCAACGTCAACTAAGTGTTTGTTTTTATTTATTACAATAGATTTGAATAGTTTTTTATCCTACACCGTTAGCCTACATGATACAAAACAATGAATTTTTATGTATTATTAAATACTGTATAAATATTATATTACTTCGTATTAGGTGTTAACCCTGCCGACATGATGTAATGTATATGCAATAGCGGATTTTCTTCCGAAAACTGCGATGGAATATTGTAAGTCCTTGCATTGTGATAGTAATTTGACGTTCTTGTTGCCCACTAGGTAGCAACTTTACCTGCCGAACGGAGAGTCTCTAGTACAATTCCTGTCAATGCAGTCGTATGTATGACAGACAGATTTATGTATTCGGACCTTCGTTTCTTTGTATCAATTGATAACAAGCTCCCGTATCACAATTATTTGGAGTGCAAAGGTATACGTGTAATTAAAATAATATTATTAAATATATATACCTTAGATTGTGCGATCTTATTAAAATGTACACTCAGAAATACTTAACGATAATATGATTTTAGTTACTCTCCAATGTAAATATTTCAATAATAATTGAAGTGGTACCCGTATTTGGAGATTGGTGTTAAATCTGATACGTATCGCAGGTTCGATCTTGACCGTTTTGCTAATAGTCCGTAACGAAACTGAATAGTTTTAACTCAATCCGTACGAGTCCAGTTTATTTATAAGACTAATGAACGCCCTATAATGATGTCATTGGATTTATGTTTGTTTAGTCTGTAGATGAGGGAACGGCAGACAATTTGAAATAAGCACTTGTTACCTGGAAACGGGAAGTGTCATCACCCAAAGATACGTGTTCAGGGTTTTGTAAATAAAAATAAAAAAACGGAACTCTTGTAGCGGCAGTTTAGTAAATTTCTGTCATCCTTTACAGAGTATAGAGATATAGAGCCACAGGACCATATTACAAACGTGATTCGCATTCTGCCCGTTTTTCTTATACTTTTTGCTGTAAAACCACCCAATTAAAGTTTTATGATCTATTGGCCGGAAAATGTTTGTCCTAGATTTTTTGTGTATCATTTGAATGTCCATGCATGTGACACAAGGAATCTTACGGCAGGATTATGAGTGCATCAGTATTTATATAATTAACAAGTGTACATATAAGTATGTAACTATGGTTGTAGTGTAAATGAAGTAATAAGTAGACGCACGTTCTATGACGGAAACAAACTTCTTTATAAAAATAAAGTACGCTCCAAAATAGAAAACAAAACAAAAATGAAATTAAAACAGTCTCCGTCGCATTAAAACTAGCTTAAGTAAAGTCGATTGATAAGTAACGTCGAGCACAAAACGCGTATCGTTCGCGATGACCTCAACGGAGCTAAACCAGCTCAAACAACAATAGCTCTTTGTCAAACTTTCCCACAGACGGTTCCTTGTTTGATGTACAGTGAACTCGATAAATGTTTTCAAAACATTTAGATTCACATTAAGATCCAGTTTCATGTCAAATTGTGTTAGAGTGTGACAATAATACCACTTAATGGTAAGCGAAAATGTGGTATTGAATTATAAGCGCACTAACTTAGTAAGTACTATTCTCTCTTCGGTTGAAGGCACCCAGAAAAGACAGCTAATGATGTATGAGCTACTTCAGTCCTTTGCAGTACGTATAAGTAATGATGGTGCACAGCACGTCCATGCCGGGGAGATATTCAGGTTACGTTTGATAAGGGAGATATTGTAGAGTTGCTGAATGATAGGAATGGATTTAGGATTAGTTTAGAACAAACGAATAGAATAAAAACATGACACTTTAAAACTCAACTATAAAACTAAGTAAATGCGGATGACAATAAATAACAGAGAAACAGGATTGCACTATAACATTTATTAGTAACATTTTATTAATTTTTAACATAACACGATTATAACTGAAGTCAAATTTTAACGTAGTCTTTCATTAACTCGTTGCAAAGACCAGGGCCGCTACTAGAAACGTACAATAAAATAACTAATGACTTACTTATGTCATATCCCACGTACCTTGTGGTTACATCGAGAATTGAAACGAAAAACAGGTAAACTATAATGAACTTCCGTTGACAACCAAGGTTGAAGCTTAATGTAAATCAAAGAGAAATTTCCCTTCAACTATGTCGGAAAGACATATTGAATGTACGCAAAAACTAATGACTTTATAATGCATTTACGTTAATATATGTAACAAGTTTGTTAGCTTTCAATTTCATCTTCACGTAATTTATAAGAAAACATTATTATAATTACTTAACTCGTGAATTCGATTGCGTCTGGTGATTTATATATCAAATTTAAAAGAAAATATATAACAATAATTAAGAATCAGCAGAAGCTCGTTAAGCTGTCAAAAATGGTACATTCACTGCAGTCAGGAAAAGAAGATAAGTTGAATATGGATGCACTTCTCTATACAATATTACATATGGCATATATTAAATATTTAAAATTGAACAAAAAATATGTTCCGGAAGTTGTTCTGCGTAATTTTATTTAATCAAAACCACTAAGTAGTATGTATTATAAATCAAGATAATTAAACATACAGCAGGATTGAGTATCCATAATAAATATATTTTTGATCATTATATACACTGGAAATAATACGGGCTTTCACAATAATTTCACTATGAAATAATAATAGATATTGATTAATACTTACACGAAGAAGTTGACAACGTTTACTTGATTGAAAATTTAATTTAAATATATCCTATTTCCGTACAGTGGTTATGCATAATTTTAAACAAGTCGTAATCAATATATTTATAAATTAGACATTTACTTATGTTTCATTTACTTTGCTTCACTTAATTTTCAGCACTTTCTTCTTTTCGCTGTGTCCTCCACCCAAAGATGGTCTCCGAGGCATCTATATTTACGATGAGACCGTCTGTTCTATTATTGTAGATGTTGTGAACTGAAGGTCAGTTCTTTTAATTATTTCTTGACATTGTTATGGTGTCGTATCGTATTACAACTGTTTCTAGTATGTAGTGTAAGTAAATAAAAACTTAACTGTACCTGGATGGTGTGAAACCCAGTCGCTAGAGCACTGCAATTCGTTTTGTGAATGTAAAGTCTGTTATTAAATAGCGGCTGCAAGCATCAAGTTACCTGTAACAAAACCAAACATTTGTAAATTGAATGTTACAAAAAAAAATTAAGAACTTTAAAATAAACTTTTTTACTTAACATCGGTGAAAGTTTTGACTGGCGAAAAAGAAGTAAAGTGCAGAGTAATAGAAGAAAAACACTAAAACAAATTTGCAGCACGGGCGTGGAAATGGGGTTGGTTAAAAATATTAATTATAAATAACTATAATAAAGATCTCGTTTTCACTTTTGTTCATGACTGTGTGAGACCATTTTAGATGTATTCGGAAACAAACGTTCTGTACTTCTATTTCAAGTCTTCGTATAACTTTTTTCTCCGTTTTGATATACGAGTATGATGGCCTTGTCAATTAACCGTTCCTGATAACGGGACGGAGAATAATTTGAGTTAAGAATTAATCATATGAAATCAAGTAACAAGAAAGATGGATTTTGATAACGCTAAGCACTGAGATTTTGATTCTAATTTTTGCAACCATCTTAAAAGGAAACCACAGAACACGATCAAATTTTGGTAACTATATGGTATGCTGATCAATATCAATATTATCCCGAGGGATTTTGTAGTAGGGACGAAGCGTTTCGTTCCGAAACACTCTACCTGTATATATTATAACTGAGTATATTTACATTTTGTTGCTATTGCTATATATACTGTATTACATAAGTTATGTACAACTTGATTTAGTTCTATTAAATTGACAGTAGCATTTTCAATGCCACAACTATTCTCATTCTAAGTTGACCTAAAAATAGATTGAAACTTATTCATAACTATGAGAAAATTGCAGAGGACCGCGTCCAGTACTGGATGGGAGTGGGCTTTCTAACTGGTTCGTGTTAAGATTACAGGAACCACTGGGTTACACGGACCTTCGTGCTTGTTATATTTACATCGCTGACCTCTGTCAACGGATTAGTCTATGTTAATGAAAATATATGTTAAGATTAATTAATGCCTGCGTTACTCATTTTATTCAGTTCTGCGAATTGTTAATACGCTTCCGATTAAAAAAAATTAAGGTAAATGATACTAACAGTTATGTGATATAAAATCCATTTTACCATCAGGTGGGATTGTAGTCAAGTACTGACTATAAAGAAGTAAACTAAAATATCCGTTCGGAAATTATCAATTTGGTTTGTAGTTTACAGTAACATATGATCAGTAAAAAAGTTGATTAAGAATGTTGCCCATGTTTGCTAAATTTTAACTTAGTAGGTACTCAAGCAAAGAGGCTATTTCGTTTCATCATTATTTTCAATGTTGATAAAAGTGATCGAATGTTTTTTTTTATTAGACAGTCGCAACATAAATGTGAGACTAAAAAAGAATGACAGGAGATATTATTTTACCAAAAAATCTCCAGAGATCTCATCGATTTGCGTGAAAAGCTATGTTTGATGAAATGCGCTAGGAATAATCAACAGATAAGAATGAAAATTAATTCATAGTGTTTTCTACAATACAGTTAAATTATTCTAATTTAGAAACAGATTTTTTAATTAATTTTATATTAGCGCCATCTACCGGACTATTTAGTATCTATGTCCATGGTATCAAGAAAAACAAATACGTTAGTGTTTGAGCAGTAAAACAGTCACTAATTCATTCACACAGATATACACATATAATATGAATATATTTCTATAATCTTGAATCATTATAGAAACAGTATATTTGTACTGAACGCAAACAGGGTTAAATTCTTACTAGCTGCGGTTAACCATACAGGTTAATCGAACACAAACACGCAGATATTTTGAAATTACAGACAGACACGTCATATATATTAAATTAATATAACGTACAGTGACAGATAATAATAATATTGGTAGTTAATCCTAAGGGCTACGATACGTGTAACTTGCCGAAACTATGTTTAAATGGAAAAGTTATACCTTCAAAAGTTTTCGCTGATCTTTTAAAATTTCAAGACGGAATAATTGTATTACATAGGATAACTAAAACTTTAACAATTAAGCAATTTTGCTTTAGTAATTGCTCATAGCGCATGTCTATTAGTGTAAAATCATTTCGTATTGTTTCTTTCTTTCTTATTGTTGTTTGTCATTTGATATTTGTATAGTATTACTAAGTTTGTTGTCTGTAATAGTATGGATTACATACTTCTTTTTAAGAGTATTTCTTTTGAATATATTTTTTCTCGTTCTGTTTCAAAGTAAACTCTGTTGAATATTGTCCAAAAAATCAGTTTTTTAATGCTGTGTCCTAAATATTGATATTACCGTAGCGTTTATTATAAATATTTGAATACGGTTATTTGATACTGCAGCTTCCTGGTATATACACAAGGGGCAACCATTTTAAAACAATCAGTACAGATCTCTAGAAATCTTTGCTTAACATTTCGAGCCCCTAGGCTAATATTCTAATAACCCATCTTAGGCAAGTGAAGTTATCAATCAAATTTACATCTATCTAATAAAAGTTAATCGTAGATGTTATCGTAATTTATAATTGTATTCGTTATCAATAATAAATAAAGGCACTTACGTAATACTGCTTGAAAAATATTATTCAATTATTATAATGACATAATTAATTTGACGTTATACAATTTTAAAACGGGTCCATTGTTGTGCAATGTACATTAACCAAAGGTACGGCACGCAGCCTGTTCTTGTTTCTATTATATAACGTAATAATGTATTTATAATAACAACATTTGTTTGTGCGTTTGTGCGCGATATGCTTTAAAACGGCTTAACTAAGCATGACTTAATATTTAAAGTTTCTTTCATTTCAATGAGTCCAGTATTAAATGTTAACAATTAATATGTATTGCATGTTGTAATTCACAGAATGAGTAAAACCTTCCGTAAAATAATGCAGGTGCTATTTCTAACCGTAAGCCGTATTTTTTCTGAAGCGAAGCGAGGGTTATTTCCTAGTACAATATAAAATTTCCAATACTTTTATAATGCCGAATAATTATTACGTGCATGTATTAGGTACCATGATTTCGCATTTGAATGAGTTAACTGAACGAGTGCAGGGGTGTGAGTGTGTAAACGTTTATTAATTTTGCAAATGGAGTCACTCGAGACTTGTTCCGTCCGCTCCAGATTATTGTAGCTAAAAGCTTTATAGACCGAGAGCCAGCGGACTTTTTGGAGAATGTCCCTAATAAAAGATAAAGTATATGATATTTTATTGTGCATGATTAAGCAATTATAGATATACATAAATAAGTACTTAGGACATATTTTGATCACCTGCGTCATATTAAAACTGCGAAATAAAATTTAAACATATATTTAGTTTGCAATTATCTCACTAATAGATTCTATTTCTTTTAAAGTTACACGTTTAACTCGTTTGCTTTTTTGTATACTTAAAATTTGTTTGAAATTTCATATTCTAAAGGTTATATTATTGATCAAGCGTTAAATAAAAAATCAAAATAGTGATATTTTTGAAAAACATGTTTACGAGCGGATACCCAGTCATCCGAATCGAGCCAAGCCAGGTGACCTCGTTTTCTCCCTAATGCCAAAGACAAAGTCTTCATCATCTACCTAACCAGGTTTCTAGTTGATTGGTACAGATATACATAAGTAAGTATACATGTTATAGTTTAGGCAAGACTAAAGTAGTATAAACAAGCGAATAAAATTATTCTTGCAACTTTAATCGAGTAGTTATCTAGTACTCATTGTTAACTACCTCTCAGAATAATGCACCCACATTCGTTACACTTCATGATTGTTCAACACTTTTTTTCTCACCATACCCAGATGCCAGGTAATCATAACGCTATAAAAGGTAGTTGACCGCCGCCTTTTCGCGTAATCAAATATGAAACTTAATAAGTAAACTTACGATCGCATTTCAAAGATAGCTCTATATTGTGATAATTCAATAATACAACCGAATCGTGAACCGGTTTACGAGTATATTACAGTAAGATCATAAGACGGTCCAAGGCCGGTGAAGTTTTTTGAGAGGCGCTTTTCTGTAACAATAAATGTAGACGTCAATTTGGTTTTTACGAAACAATATTACAGTTAAGTGCTCTGTCAGCGAGCGCAGGTATTCGTACGTTTGTTAAAAGTACCGTAGATCTGCGCAAACGTGCCACATATTAGTATATTACAACCAAAGGTTAGTTGATAGTTACTGCCGACCCTGGTGCGCGAAGACGCGATCTAAAAGCCGGGGATGGGGGTCGTAAAGTAAGGATCATGAACCCCCGAAAAATCGTGTCTGTCAAATTCACAAGCCTAAAAAAATTAACAATGCAGCTAAATTTAATAAATTAATAATTAAATCAACTAACTCCCCCTTATATTTTTGAATGTTGTCCGTAGGATGCACCACGATTTAACTTGGCTTGGACTTAATTTCTAGGGCGTATTAATACCTAACTTGCCATCGTAACTTCAAAATCCTTATCGTATACTTACGCAAAAGGACGATTTAAAACATGGTTTGCTAAATCCTTGCAGATTGAATCGGTAAAATTTATTTAGAATGATATTGTCGTAAACAGGTTTTCGGAATAATTGATATCTTGTTTTCTATAAGTTTTTTTTAAGATAATAGCCTACAAACGAGTAGACGAACCACCCAATGCTAAGTAGTCACCGTCGCCCGTGGACATCAGCAAGACCAAAGGTATCACTGATGCGTTGTCGTCCAGGAAATCAGAAAAAGGTAAGAAAGAAAATGCTGGCTCTCAAGCCCCCAGCCGGAATACGACGAGCCGTTTGGCGACTGACTCAAGCAGGAGGGTGGAAGCTAGCCAGGCTAGCTTCATGGAAAGATAATTATATAAATAATAATATTAACGACTTAATAATAATACTGATATAACAAACTTTACGCAAAGCCCTACCACCAAGCAGGCTGGCTTCTGTCGCCTCTTACGACACCCTGTTCTGCCAGCATGGGATTGGGTGGTGTATTCTAGACCGCTCCAAAAATAATAAATAAGGAATAAGTATTACCGAGGCGATATTAATTATTATCAATATCACGATAACTTAATGTCATGGTACCTACATGAAAGTATCTTAAAGTTTTATGCATGTCACTATAAAAATAATCTAGCATAATATTTTAGCACTGAATGATTGATACATACCTAATTACTGGTATATGACTGCTTAGTCACGAGGTTATTTAGTCGGATTCGCCCGACTAGTTTTGGATCACACTGACGTCCTTTTTAGTTAGTCAGTATATATTAGTATAATATACATAAAATAATAGATACTTGGAAATTAATTGGATAATTTCGCAATTTAAATTTCGAGCAAATCAAAATCGATATATGAAATATGAGGTTATAATATGAGTTCTAAGTGTTCCAACAGCACTAAAAACATTTTAGCACTAAATATATTTTTAGTTTTTTTTTTTAATGCTTCGCACATACATTGTACGATTGACGCGTGGGTTACGAAGCGCACTCGGTTGGCCACAACGCGAGCTGATGAGGTAAACTGCTATTAGTACTGTTAACATACATACTTAACATTTACGCTCAACGCGTGGGTCCTGACAACCACGATAACAGTAACAATAAACTGGCGAACTCTGCACTACGTGTCAACACACGTCAAACAACGCAAATTACTAGCGTCTTCTCTACATGCGTGTATGTCAAGTAACATTTATATTCAAAACTTATAGTTCGGTAAATAAATTCTGATCAGTTCTGAAGTCATTTCTACTAAATGTAAAGTACTTCAAAATGTTTATCATGGAGTATATTACGATTTAACCGAGCACACTCATAACGTCATAATGAATGTTATGTTAGCTTAATATCCACGTAACGGAACAGGTTTACAAACTCCAGATTTTACGGTTTGTTCATGGCCGGCCTCACGGACCATGAAGCAGATACGAATGGAAATGCGAAATTAATGTGCTCGGACCACTCGTAAAATTACTTTAATGTTTATATCTACTAGTAACTCGAACCATTTTGCTTTGGGAAACACAGTTCATAGGTTCACAAATAGTAATCGCAACTCTTATCAAGCGTTATATAAACACGAGAAACCCCGGCGGTCATACGAAATGACCGCTGTTCTAGATATTATAAATTGTAATTAAAATGATTTGTGCAAAGGTGTCTGCTAATTCAAACTGAATTACCAAATATTTAAACGTTCTTAAATAACATGATAATTTAACTAAAACGATGATAACTACATATATGGTATCAGTGTATATGGAATGCTTGAATGCCGTGGCAACTGCACTCCATTGGCTGGTACAGTAACGCAAGCAACCATAAGCTATCGGCGACAAACAGACACTTAACAAAGATGTTTATAACCCATACACATAAAGACTTCACGAGAATCATCGTATCTGTTCGTAAAGCCCACATAAAATTCGTGTTAAAATTGAGATTAGTGTTAAACAGTACATACAGGAACTAGTACTATTTGGTGTGTACTATTTTCGATGGCTCTCTCGCAGGTTTTTTCGGGTGATCGCTAAGTTTCCATAGGTTTTCGAATCACTATGTTTATGGTTAAACGATGCCGATAAGAAATGAATTTACGGGCGATATACTGGCATCAGGTATGGTACCAGGTTTGATGTCAGATACCTCTTTAGATGAGTTTCTTTTCTTTTATCCAGCGACCGGAAATCTACAAAATATTAAAACGAGATAAAATCACTAAAGTATACTCACTGTAGCTGCTATTCGATAGTATAGGCGCGAGATTACTAGATATATAGGTGTTTATTTTTTAATGGTAATCAAAAATGAAGTCATACACTTAGTAAATTGTAACAACCATCTTCGCTTCGGGAACTGAACCATTTCCCAGAAGAAAAACATCTTAGATGTAATGTAAGTTATAAATATGTTAAAAATCATCTGAATCTAATAAGTGATTTTAATCTTATATGTTCTTAGAGACACAAAAATTACAAAAAAATGTTAGGCCTCTACATCGATAACAAAGTCGAAGTAGGCTTTAAAACTGTTAAAACTGTTTTTAATTCGGCTTCGTTACAATTTTATGTAAATTACAGGTAATAATACGAGTACAGAATGTTTTTTATGGTTTTGTATACTTATGCTCGTATACAGCCTTGGCCAAAAGTATTAGGCACCCTACAACTTACTGCATATTTCGGGTATAAAAAAAATAAAACTAGTTTTGGTTGTTTCATAATTTTATTTCCTTAATAAATATTAAAA
>DWPT01002396.1:0-16245 GCA_018251895.1 Agathymus mariae mariae | reverse complement strand
CGAACAAATCTCTGCGATCTACAAGAGAGTAATTAGTTATTAGACTATGTACAACGTATTTTAATCACTGTTACTTAAGCTAATAAAATACTTGTGGAACTATATTTTTCGAGTGCTAATACGCCGTAGTATATTCAAACGATTAATATTTCAGTAGATATATTTTGATTAGGATTTCGCATTTGCTCGCATATATGGAACTCTGATCGCATATATGGAAACAAGCAGGTCGTGATGTAGCTAAAGTCGTAAATCTTTCTTTTGTTAGTTGTTGTAAGCGATTCTCGGCCATGTTATGAGTTGATAGGATATACAATAACTTAACTGTACTTTATAGGCGTCTGGAGTGTTCCTATTGTTTGCAGACTTCACGGTGTAGTAAATTATTATTTACGAATGCCCATCGAAACATTCTGGCAAATGGGAAAAACATTATTAGACGGCGAGTTTGATGTGTTGATTGTTTCTGAATCAGAATTAAAATTGATTGATTGAGATTGGATATCAGAAGAGTAACACAAAGTGGCAGCCACACTAAAAATTTTAATTATTTATTTATATATTTTTTTTTTCGGTTTAATAAAGATATCGAATGAAACGACTTGACTTGAGTTTTAAAATACTTTTTGTGCTATTATTCGATCGGTAAGTAAAGGCTAACTAAGTTTAGTTTTCGTTAATATTAACAGCTAACAATTTGGACGAAGGTTGGCATGGCATGGGTCGATTTTAAGTACTCAATCTAATTAATAGTGCAGGCGCGGTTAGTTTCAAGATAGTTGACCACCACTATTGCCATTAGCAATATTTCTTGAGCGCTTCCGTGCTTTGAAGGACGCTGTTATCTGTTGGTCCAGGTTGTCATCAGATAGTAGTCGTTAAGCTATGTCGGGCGGCATAAAAATTACCCGAACGTGTGTGTAAGGCACTCACTCCTTAACCGATCTTAGGAGCGTTGTGGAGGCTCTAGGCTACCTCAATTACCAGGGACCGGTGCCCTGGATTGGCCTAGTACTGGGTTGACGCCAATTATTCATCATCATCACAACCCATAACTGTACCACTGTTGGGCTCGCGTATCCTCTCACAATTTCATTGTGTGTCATACGTTAGTGTTGAACTAATAAAATTCACCAATATTTTATTACATTATGGAGAACTCTCAAATAGGTAAATTTCCTCATGGCGATTTTCATCACCAAGACAAGCTTAAATTACGAACGTAATATCGAAAATGAGATAAATATAAAAAATAAACAAATTAAAATCGAGATGCTTACAGTATTTAAACTTGAGCTTTTCATACTGGATATCGATGTTCGAGTCACCAAATAACCACTTTCATACGCAATTATAATAATTGCATAGTAAAAAAGTTATATAGTTGAATAATTTATCGAACTTCACTCGACTCCTCTTCCTCAATTCCCTCTAACACCGATAATATAAACTCACCAGTGGACGTACCTGAAATCATTCTTCAGATGGTCAAGTCGGAGACTAGCATAAGAGTTAAAAAGGAGCCAAATGAGGACGAGGAAGATGACAACGAGTCGTGTGAGCCTGCAGAGCAAAAAGACATTCAAAGCAACGATCAAGAAGGTAAGATTGATGATTCATTTTGAACTATATTTGTTTTTTGATTTGGTTGGCGTTACTTTGTGTGGGAGAACGTTAGTGGCAAAAATATCTTGATTTGGCGTTTTAACGATGGGCCAATTGCCATCACTCATTAATTTCAAATACTTGAAATAGTCACTAACTCTCCGCCAATACTCACTAGAGCAGCATTCTGGAATACAATCAAAGCCCCAACAACTAATAGGAGAGACTGTGTTATCTTGTGAGTAGCTAATCCAGTCCACTTGGTTGTAGCAGGTCTACTAG
This sequence comes from Agathymus mariae mariae, assembly GCA_018251895.1. Lineage (NCBI taxonomy): Eukaryota > Metazoa > Arthropoda > Insecta > Lepidoptera > Hesperiidae > Agathymus > Agathymus mariae. The sequence goes on along the minus strand of DWPT01002396.1, from coordinate 14,358 downwards.
TTGAGTTATGCAGTAAGGTTAGATGAAAGAAAAGAACACAAACATCCTTTACATTTAGTTTTAATATTAGTTTCTTGGGATAATTCATTTATATATTTTCAGAAACGTCGACGAAAAATTTGGAAACGTTACCGTTTTCGAGAGGTGAATGTGAACCGGTTAAACATTTAAATTCGAATCAATCATCGCACATGTGTAATGGGCAAAATAAGAACCTCCATGAACGCCCGGTGACCAAACCAGGGAACCGAGCTAAGTCGTTTATGAGTCTCGAAAATGGATCTGATCGATCTGCACGCCGGGATGAACCTAATGCAGCGACGTATATTATCACGGTTGAAGATGTTCAAAGAGCACTGGAGACGATGACGACGAAGGAAAGTGAGGTTAAAAGTGAGTAATTCGTTCGCTAAAGCTAATGTGAAATTAACAACAAATTAATAAATGTAGATTCTATGGTAGTAAAATTTTGTTCTTGCACCTTAATATCTACAACGTCACGTTGATATGACAGCAGTGTCATTTTTTCCTCATTGTATTTTTGTCTAAAGTCTGTTAACAAACTCGAGCGATGAGTGTTTTGTTAGGACAATTTTGGAATTCCGTGAAGTTGATACTTAAGAGAGAAAACAACTAAGCAGACGAATACGAAGTTTACCTCCAGGTAAAAAAAAATCGTATTGAAAATGCGCTAGGTAAGTCTAACGGTTCGATTGAGAAACTTCAACGGCAATTTATTCAGTATATATTATCAGTCTGGTTTAGATCAAAATGATTGGTAAAAATAACCTACGGATTGGAACAAGAGGAATAAGTATGTCTCTTATCTTTTTATTTAATTATTAAACTCCTTATATAATATTTTTTAGGTTTGCCGACGACAAATGATAGATCTAATATAGATAAACAAATTAGCCTCGGTAATTCAGCAACATCTCTACGCCATCAGGTTCCTAACTTAAAAGTACGGGGTGCTGAGTCCTCGTTCTTGTATGCTAAAGATGTTCAGAATGGGAATCTTTATCAAAATCGTTTGATAAGCCCTCTGGAACATTCGACGTCAATTTCTCAAGGCAGTCAATTTAACAAGAATTATCGTCGCATTATAACGACGTCTCTACACCGTCAGGTTCCTGATGTAACAATGCATAATCCGTGGCCCTCACTTGTCCATTCTAAAGATGCTCAGAATAAGACCTATCATCAACATCAAGTGATTAATCCATTGGAATATCCGACGTTGAGTAATGTGGGTAATCAGTTGAATCTGAATGATCAACGCATTCCAGTGACGTCTGTACACCCGCAAAGTCCTAATTTACGAGTGCAAGATGTATTGCTCTCACACTTGTCAGCTAAAAAAGATCAAAATAAAACCCTTCACCAACATCAGGAGAACAATCCAGTGGAACCTTCAATCTCAACTAACCTTGGTAATCAACTCAATCGCAATGATCCACGTAAACTAGCGACGTTTGTGCACCCACATGTTTCTGATGTGAGAGTAAACGGTGCACGGCCCTTGGCTACAGATTTTCAAAATAAGACCCTTCCCAATCAGTTTGTCAATCCACTGAGACTCGCGACGACCTCAGATTTTAATTTCCTCCGAGCTTTGAAACAACTCAATCAAAGTATTTATTCCAAAAAGGAGAAATTAATGACTTTTAATAAAATGAGCGTCCTAAATAAAAACATCCATCAACATCAGGTGATAAATCCTCCGTCGAATATGTCTTTCAAAACAGTTGATGACGTACACAGATCGTTGGAGACAGATGTAAGAACAGGAAAATTGGCGAAGTGTGAGTATTGCGATTGATGTTTCACTCAGTAATCCGGGCTCTAGCATTTCTCCAAAGACGTATCACTGACATATAGAGGCTTAACCACTCATAGTTAAGTAGTGATCAATCAATAATTTTCAGACCAATCCTAAGTTCTTCCTCAGAAGTCGACCTTAAAAATGCATGTGACTGCTTGTCTAGTTCATGACACATTAGCATGAAACGACATGTGTTGTAAGCTGTGTGTTATCTTTTTCTCAATCCACAGAAATTTAAATGAAGTTCGTTTTATACCAAACTATATTTGTTTGTAGATCACTAGATACATCCGTAGATGAACATTTGAAAAATCATACATACGACAATTACCATATTAAATGTAATGAAATATAATTCTTTATCTTCTTCTAGATCCAGAAGAAATTGACAAAGAAGAAGTATCTAAACAAACCGTAGCTCCACCTTTCGTTAGCATTGAAATAACAGATAGTGATGACGACGAAATTATAACACACGTTACTACTCATACTCAAACAGAAAATATAGAAAAACAGGATGATATAAAATATGAGCAACGTACAATCAACATTAAAAAAGAAAAAGACTATATCGACCTCACAAGTGATTGTAATAATACTAGAAGTGATTATGTCGAGCCTACAAATACCCGTATCGAATGTGAAAATACAGGTGTCGATCCTATAACTAGCTGCATTGATCTCACAAGCAAATGTATCGATACCACGTACATGTGTCAAATCTGTGATAAAATGTTGCTAACACCGAGTCTACTAACTGATCATCTGAAACAGTGTATATTGTCCAAGCAAAATTGTTCTGGTGAGTTATTTCAATGAAGTTGACTTTATAATGTTCAACCATAGTTAATTTGCTGTAATCAAAATACAGATTAAACTGTTAAATATGTTGCTGCATTTATATTTACTATGTTGTATAATAATATTAAAATTAGCGATATTAAACACTGACTTATGTTTCTCAAATTATAATGGAATTAATGAGAATAATAATTTCAATATTTGGCACTTTTGACATTTGTGGCAATTGAATTATACTGGTCACTAGTTTCCAGTTGCTGATATTGATCATATTGTAACTACATATAAAGCGTCTTAAGTCACAAGTGACGTATTTTTTGCAATATTTCTTATTTCACAACCACTGGTCAGAATAGTTAAAACAGCATCAGGGTTTGATGATTTGTTTGTTAAAAACATATTATAAATCTACTTACAAGGAAACAACAAGTTATTGGACGATTAAAATAAATAGTTTTATTTCACATAGGGATTTGTAGTCAGTTTTACTACCAAGTTTCATATTCTGTTTTTTCTATTATTGCTTAGTAAACTAAAAAAAAAATCTTTTTTTTTTTCAATTTTTGTTTTCAGGCAATGAAAAACATGATCTAGTCGAAGATTCTTCGTCTCAAACCAAAGTAAATGGTAAAGTAATTACGAATGACGAACAGCGAGATGATAATTACTCTATTACTTTTTCAAATTTACGTAAATTATCCAAGAAGGATATTTTCATTCACAATTTGAAAGTTATACTGAAATGCTCGAATGCTACTTTAATTGGTCCATGCGAAAATGTCGGCTACAAATGTTTTTTTTGCAATGATCACTTTCAAAATCCATTAGATTTAAAAAAACATACCATATACCATACACTCACGACGAAGAAAAACATTTATAATGTTGACCTAATCGCTAATATATACACAAACTTTGAAATTAAACTAGATATAACGGATCTATGGTGTAGACTTTGTTGTAGAGAAATTGATACTATTATTGAACTAATAAAACACTTAAAAACAGTGCATAAGAGAAAAATGTTTGACATCAAAAATAATGTACAGGTCATAAAATTCAAGAACGCTTTGTTGGATATCGTGAATGATAAGATATCGAATCAAACCAGTAACAAAAATTCATCATATGAATTTGAATGCTGCTTCTGCAGTGAACGATTTGAGAATCTCAAATTAAAGGACCGGCACATTCTAAAGGCTCATAGTGTTGACGCTACCAATAAGTGCTATAAACCCACAGATAAATTTGAGGCACTAAGTATTACATGTAATGGAGCAATGTATGGTTGCGAAAAGTCTGCAAATACAAATATTGGCACTAAATATCACTCTAATGTATTTGTGTCACATGGAGGTTCACCTGTTGTTACAGAAGAATATAGAAGTACTACACATAAAGGTGAGTTTGTTGCTTAACCATCATTTTAACATTATAACATCTTCCTTTTTAATGTCTAATCCAGAATTGTTAATTTAAAAACGCTAATATTGGATATAATTTAAACTGTAATTAAATTTTTTTTGTAGGCAAAATCGGAGTGATTAATGAACGGCCAGTTATAGAAAACGTACAGACGATCCCAGAATATGACTTAGAAAACAGTGCTCCAATGGCCGAGAACAATGATGAAAGTTTAAATAAAGACATTGAAATGACCGGACACAACGAGCAAAAGTTACGTAAAGAGTTACAAACGGTTAACGATGAAAAACTTAAGTCTGATAAATATTTCTATTCGCATATTTTAAATAATATAATAACAATAAAAGAGAAACATGTTTACAACATAAAAACTATATTGGAATGCACTAACGCAACGCTTATTCGACCCCGTGTCGATTTCGCTTGCACTTGTTACTTTTGCCGTATATATTTTACAAATCCTTCAGAATTAAAGATTCACGCGTTGAATGAACATACGATTATAAAAGATACATATTTTAGTGATATGTGTGTTTCGAAATATATCGCTATGCTCGATATCACCGATCTGTGTTGTAAACTCTGCAACAATTTTATCGACACCGTCGAGAACTCGATCATTCATTTGAATGAATCGCACAATAAAAATCTGTTCGTCGATATCAAGAACCAAATATTGCCTTTCCGGTATAACAACGACTTCTTAATATGTAGCGTGTGTCCAATGAATTTCAAAAACTTTCGGTCCTTGTTTTCACATTTGCATTCACATTACACAAATTTCCCATGTAAAATATGTCGCTCAGGTTTTGTTAATGTTCAGAAACTTAGAAGGCACGAACTATTAACTCATAAAACTGGCTATCTTTCTTGTGACTCCTGTTCTAAGATATTCAGAAAGAGAGTTGATATGAAGAAGCACCTAAAGGCATATCATAATGAACGATCATGGATGTTCAAATGCGACATTTGCAACAAAAGTTTTAAGGATATAATTAACAAGGAACTGCATCTCAGAAAATATCATGATGTCAATTTTGAGGAAGTCAGTGCCGAAACTACGAATATGAATGTTGTTCCTGCAAATAAAAGTATAGAACCTCACAATATAAGTGTCGAACCTCAAAATGGAAGTGTTGAACGTCAAAATATAAATGTTGAACCTCCAAGTATATGTGTTGAACCTCAAAATATAAGTGTTGAACCTCAAAACATAAGTGTTGATCCTCAAAACATAAGTGTTAAATATGAACATATAAATGTGGAAATTTTTCAAAAGTGTCATACTTGTAACATGGTATTTTTGACATGGGATACCCTATCCGAACACGTAAAAGAATGTTCTTTAGCCAATCGTATTTTTGGTAAGTAAATGCATCACTTCATATTTTTTTATGATAATAAATCAAAATCAATAACTAAAAAATAAGCAATAAACTCGCTTGTTAACTGAGCACTGCAATGTAAATACGATAAAAAATTTGACGGCTGATCTTTGTAGAAAGGTAGTTAACCACCCTGGCTGGTAAGGAAAATCACCTTCATGGACATGAACCTCCGAGATCGACTGAAGTGAAATGTGTAGCGATCTTAATAGGAAAGATTTGGTGCTACTACCTGGGTGCACCGCTAAAATTGAAAGCCTTGGATCCTTAGGATACCTCTGTCTTCCCTCTTTACGCCCCGGGCAGTTAAATTTTTCGGTTTCAATATGCGGTATCAAGGTATTGTCGCGTTAGTTGGTTATTTTGCTCAGATTAAGTTGGTTTTGTCTCTGCGTACTTTATTCATGTGTACTGGACCACCAATCTCTGCCCATTAGATCTGTTATCATCTCCATATCTTTTGCTCTTTTAACACTTTCAATTATGTCAAGAGTGATACCAGTCACAATTGTACATAGGAATTCCAATTGAGTACTAAAAAGCATGAGAAATTTTCTGTAAGAATGTGATTCTTAATTCCCTAATATGAATTTTGCAGTAGATCTAGATACAGTGGTGAAGAAGGAATCAAATGAAGACATTTCAGCAAATAATGCTCAAAATAATGACGACCAATTCGACGAAAATGAAGGTAAGATAACGGGAAAAATCAGTTTTTAGGATTGCGTATGTACGAGGAGAATAGGGATTTAAAGATTCACACATGTATATGTTTATATGACACTCGACATTCATTAAATCTGCTGCACAGAAACTACATATTGACAACATTCAATTGACGCTCAAAATATTTGTTTCTCTATTCGAAAGTACTTTTTGTAATTTTCTGGGTATCTTCTAGGTACATATACAAAATTTAATCTTATTTTTTGTAATAATCTATAATTGTCGTGCTACCCTAGTCGGGTTACAGTAAAAGAGGGTAGGGCCAAACTAACCTGGCGGGCAAAGTGCGAATTTGTTAACTTCATACCTTTTTCAGAACATCATTGGGAACTTTCAGGTGTGCAGTTTCCCTTCAGCTATAATTAATTTGTAACACGCGCGCATAATTTGAAAAATTGCATGCAGTATATGTATATAAGACATAAATTTTTAATTGCTTTAGTGAAATAAAACATTGTGAGGAAACTGCTTCGCTACGAATTCTCCTCATATGTATGTGCGTAATTCACCTATACGCATTTGGTCGCCTTAGAGGATTTTATACCTCAAATTGTAAGAGGATGCCTGAGACCTACAGTGTTTCTGTTTGATTGGACTGGACTCGAAGACTTGATACAGTTTACACAGGTTTTCTCACTTCCCTTTCTTAACTTCGCAGTGTATAATTTGGAAACATCGGTTAAAATGGAATGGGAGGAGGATGCATGCGTACCATCTCATGGCCCTCATAGTGATCAATATAATGATGACGGAGGTAAGATTGATAATCTTTTTATTCCTATAAATGAATATACATTATTAATATATTCCTTTTAATGAGATCTTTTTATTCCAGTCTCAAGAAAATTTTGTTTCTCCTAACACAATGTAACCACAAAGGATGTATTCCTTGACGTTATATTAAATTTCTCAAAAACATGAATCGAATAAATAATTTAAATTTTTAACTAAACGTTAAACGTTGAAACAATGACGAGTAGGTTGAAGAAATAAATGTATTTTTAATCTACTCTCACTGGTTGGATTATTTGTGTATATATTCTAATAGAAATATCTATCTAATATAAATGCTACCGTTGCCTGTGTATAAAGAGCGTTCATACAAAGGCAACGAAAGCGGACAAAGTACAATGGCAGAAACTTAGTTATAGAAAAATTACCGTATGGAGACGCGTAACTCGCATATTTAAATTTCATTTTTCAGTTATTTTCTCAGTTTCGTAATGTATTTTTGTAATTTTTAATATATTGTAAGCATTTTATATTAAGGGAAATAGAGGGAAAATTTAATGCCTATCATTTTTACCCTGTTGTGTATTTTTTCAGTAAGTATTACGAGTTTTTAATATAAATTTAAGTTTTAGTTAATCGGAGCGGATTGTTCATCGGAGGTTACTGCCAATTAGTTTGAGATGAAAATCTCAAGGATCCAAAACATAATTTTTCAGGTATGAAGTTAAGACTGGAAGCTTTGCCAACTTCAAGTAATCGCTTCAATCCGATCAGCATTTTACAGCATGATATTCAAAGAGAGAAATTCTATTTAAAACCAGACGTCCCGAACAACAGTTTCGATCGTCATGCAATGCAAGATCCGTCGACATCACACGATCTGGTCGAATCCGAATCGGGTACGGTAACAAGTGGAAATTGTGATCCAACAATGGAAAAAAATTATACAGCATCAGTCACTTCCACCATTGACGTTCGAGAAGTACAAGATGCTGGGAATGAAGCGGACAAAGTAACTGAAGGTAAATTGTACGTTCTTGCAACTCAGCAAACTTCAGCCCACTTGCGTGGCCCAGTTGTAAAAGTATTTAATAATATATAATTACTTTAAAACAAAAATCTCAGAGGTATGAAAACGTCATTTTTCAGATACGAAATCAAAACGGGAATCTTCACCATCGTTGATTGATCGTTTAAATCCGGCCAGGATTTTACAGGATGATATCCAAAGTGATTCAACTTACTCGACACCAGACGAATCGAACAACAGTGTCGATCGTTTTAAGGTCCAGCCAATGCAAGATCAGTCGACATCACACGATCTGATCGGATCCACATCGGATACGACAAGTAGTGGGAATTGTGGTCCTACAACAGAAAATACTGCTGCAACAATTACTTCCACCATTGGCGTTCGAGAATTACAAGCTGTGAATGAAGCGGACAAAGTAAATGAAGGTAAATTGTAAATTTTTGCAACTTGCGTTTCGCAGTCATAGAAGTAGGCAATATTTTAAAATTATCGACCAATTACGCCATTTTAAATAGGAAATGTTTAACAAAATTTGGGTAGTCTCCTTAGCATAATAAACATTTAATTTCCAGATCGCAGAACTTCTGATTATGTAGTAAAAGACAGCGCAAAACAATCGTTCGAAACGTTAAGAGAAAACCATTTATGCAACCTGACGTTGATATTGAACTGCACGAATGCAACATTGATAAGATGCCAAAACGAAGCCGGATACAAATGTTACTTCTGCAGTGATTGCTTCACAGACCCGTCGGAACTGAAACAGCACAATTTACAGATCCATGTAAAAATCAAGAACAACCATTTTACACACGACACCGACTGTGTGGCTAATATGGACGTCACCGAATTAAGATGTAAGATTTGCGACCAGCAAATCGATTCTTTTGAGAGCCTGCGCGATCATTTGGACGTACGTCACGAAAAAAAGTTATTTCCGGATGTCGACAACAAACTACTGTTGTTTAGGTTTAATAATGATATGCTCCAATGCTGTGTTTGCTCGCACTCCTTTAATAGCCTCCAAATTCTCGTGGACCACATGAGATCACACTACATGAACTTCGTGTGTGGAATCTGTAAAGCTGGTTTCGCCACTACATACAAGCTTGCGCTACATGAAAAAAGCCAGCATGCTGGTGCATTTCCTTGTCAGTTCTGCGGTAAGCAGTTCAAAACGAATCGCATGCGGGAGAATCATGAGAAAATTGTTCACCATCGTCTATACGCACACAAGTGTTGCTATTGTGGTGATAGGTTCAGGATTCCGGAACAAAAGCAATTGCACCTCAAGTGGGTACATAATGTAACGTACATCCCAAAACATGCAAGACCCAATCACTGTGAGTCCTATAAATATGTCATTATATTTTACTTAACTATCGTAAAACTTACTCCAGTCTGTTTAGTTGGTCTTTTCGACGATTACGTAAGATCGATTTTGTAATTACGATTTTAACGAAAGATATCGATTTTTTGACAGATGTCTATGATAATAGTTGTACTTAGTCACCTACTTGAAAACCTTTACCCCTGTAATTATTACACAAATACGTTGCTTCGCTCGAACTATGTACCATCTCATCCTTTCTCCTTTTATATCTTGTCTTTCCTCTTTCTCCTTTTCTATTGAACCTGCAAAATTTAAAAGAGGTGTCGATTAAACCTTTTCTTTCCAGCCTTACTTGACGACGGTAAATTGTTATCGCAACAGGATAGGTACTTTTCTAACATAAGTCTTATTTTGAACTGCACGAACGCAACATTGCTGTATTCACAAGAATTATTCGGGTACATATGTTACTTTTGCAATAGATACTTCGAAACCCCTTCGAAACTCAAGGAACACGCGTTAGATGCGCACAAGATTATACCCAAAATGGAAATTTACAGAAGCTATCACCTGCGTAACATTGATAAACTTGATATCACCGGTTTACGCTGTAAGCTTTGCGATAAACATTTGGACAACCTCGAGAAAATGAAAGATCATTTAGAAAAAGATCACAACAAACATTTTTACTTCGAAACGGAGACACGAACGATTCCTTTACTATTCAATCAAGATACACCTCAATGCTGCTACTGCAAGGAAGAATTCGAAAATTGCCAAGCCCTGACAAATCACACGAGGAATCATTATAGAAATTACGTTTGCAACGTATGTGACTTGGGGTTCGTTAATAGGAAACAACTGGTACATCACATAACAAATAACGAAAAAGATCACGGGAGTTTCAAATGTAACACATGTTCAGAGCCATTCAACAATTGTGAAACGCTCAAACAACACGAAAGGATATACCATGACGAAGTGTACCAAGGTAATTACAGCAACAAGGTATATAGGTCTCGGGATATCAAAGACAAGCGGCGCTTAATTCTCTTCAAGGCTCAGTGTGCTGTTTTCAAAAATCCTATAAGTGAACTTACCAGTCCCACGTTACAATGTTCGAGTTCCGCAAAAGACAGTGGTAACACTACGAGAGAATACATTGATGCTGCAAGTGAGATTACTGAGAGATTGAATGTAACGCCGGAGGCTGTCAACATAAGGAACTGTAGGAATGACGTGACTTATAACTCATGTAAGTTTTTGTAATTTAACCATTAATTTGGCGTATCAAGGATTTTTAGCATCCTTGGTTCCAAGCCAACTTGCCCTGTTCGTGGCGCACCCTCCTGAACAACGGACGAGAGTATGACGAACGGTTCTTCCTGTTGAAGGTCGCTGGGCTATGTGCCACCCAGTTTAATCCCGACGGTACTTGAATGGTGACAAGTTACTTTTCCTGAATGGCTAGCAACCGCCAACCTTCTTAAATCGACCGAGAAATGTTTGATAGCTGTTTCATTACCAATGTCGGAAAGCCAGTAATAATGTAGGTCCTCCGCTGTTTTGTCCGTCGAGGACACTCCGGTGAAGCATTTGGTATTACTAAAGTTTTTGGGCGAAAGTGACCAGTTACCATCAGGTGGCTCGTCTGCTCGTTTGTCGACCAGCTACATAATAAAGATGTTAATGACTTCATCCATTCTCTGTAATATTCAAACGAAAAATATAACTTTATATTGAATGTGTCACATAGACTATGAGGCGCGTTCATAACCTGACCTAATTAAGAAATTCGGGTGTGGTCGATAGTTGAAGAGACGTTAAACCAAATTGTTTTTGTTATGTAGCATTCAGTACAACATGTTGCAGGCCTTCGGATGATATAAGCGGCTGATAATGGGTTGAAAATCTATTCTATTCTAGGTCAATATAAAGCAAATTCCGTGTCTGGAAATGAAAAACCAGTCATTGAAATTATATTGAAATATAAAAATGAACAAGAGTTGCAAAATGATGCCGATGTGGCTGTGCCTCAGAATGTACGCGACGTACCTCAAAATATAAGAATGGAAATTTCTCAAAAATGTCACACTTGCAACATGGTGTTTATGACATGGGATGCGCTCTCCGTCCATATTAAGGAGTGCAACTATTTTGCCCAGCGTTTCTCGGGTGAGTTCTCCGAAATTCGTCTTCTATAATGTGCTCTGCGTGTCAATCGAAGCGGACGTTGTTGCAGAGCTGATTTGATTAATATAGAACAAAATTTTGTATGAACGATTCGGTTAGTTCGGACGATGTGTCCGATTTCGCGTCGACTGATGTGGAGCGACCCTTAATCTATTTGCCATGGACCTGGAAATATAAATGCACTCACTCGATTTGTTCCCTAGTGCGATTTTTGGGTTTAATTAAATTGTTAATTGTTTTGTAAAATTGATACATTTCCTTCAGGTGAAGTCCATACTTAACAGTATTAAACTTTTAGGTGAAGCTGAAGAAATAAGTGAAAGTAAAATTGATTCTGGTAAAGATCCTGGTAAAAGAGGCAATCAAATTTCGGAAAAGCGGGAAAAGAGAAGAGAAGAGGATCCATATATATTAAGAAATTCACTCATAGCCAAAGGGCTGTGTACAGAAAATGAAAAACATTTCTATAATCTTAAAGTGATATTGGAAAGCACGAACGCAACTTTAATTCGGGAAAAACGTGGAAATTTATTCGCATGTTACTTCTGCAGTAAATCTTACGACAATCCAGAGGATTTGAAAAAACACAACAGCAATTCACACACGTCACTAAATCGAGTGGATTTTAAAATTCCAGTCGGCCATCGGACAGTTGTGGCGCACCTCGACACAACTGACCTCCATTGTAAACTCTGCAACGGTAAAATCGACAACTTTCTGGTATTATTCAGTCATTTAACTAACGTCCATCAAAGAGCGTTGTTCGATGAAATGAAGAATCAAATATTAGCTTTTAAATTCACTTATAACGTTAAAGGTACAGATGAAAGAGTCTACAAGTATCTGTGCGATCTGTGCAACAGAGAATTCGGAACAAGAAACGCTATAAAGTATCACGTGAACACACATTACGAATTCACAATGACCACTTGCGGTTTTTGCAACGAGAGCTTCAGCAATTCGAAATTGAAAGAATTGCATATGACGTTTCATCACAATGTTCAGAAATTAAATGACTGTGTAGTACCAACGGATGGAGTTGAATCTACAAATCCAATCAACGATTCAAACAAACGCGTCGCACCGACAAACGAACGCGTCAGTTTGACAAACGAACGCATCGCACCGACAAACGGACTCGTCAATTTGACAAATGAACGTGTCGCATCGACGAACGAATACGTCGATTTAACACAAGAATGCGTCGAATCGAGTCTGAAACGTCTTAAACGCACGGACGAAGGGCCCAGACGAAAGCATAAGTGTCATATTTGCGACAAAGCATTCCCGTCCCCAAAAGCCGTGAGAATACACATTGAGAGGTTGCATTTGAAAGTGAGAAATCATCATTGCTCCGTGTGCAACAAGGGTTTCTACTCGATCGGTGAACTGAAGATACATGCGACCAAGCATACGAAAGTGCCTGCGTTTAGGTGTCAGATTTGCAACAACTCGTACATGCGGAGGAACTATTTCGATGAACATATGCGGATTCACGCAAATGACCGTCGATACAAATGTGATATTTGCGACAAATCGTTTACCTCTAGGACCGTTCTGCTTCACCATAACAGGTCTTTGCTGCATCGTAATAATGTGAAGTCTTGAAAAACTTGTACCGGTAACTCGATGGAAGAAGTCGGCTTCACCTTATATAAACAAGTGTCTGATCCTCTTAATAATATTCTGGATACCATTCCGATATTTTCAAAGTCTTTCCAGAGACTAAATTTGTTATTTGATAAATTGGTAATGTTTCTAATATTTCAATTATCTGTATTTACAGTACAGTCAGCACAAATAATAATCTGATAAATTGTACTATAAATTTATATAGATACTTTTTGCGTTTATAAAGCTGTATTGTGTTTTATATTTATCGGCTTTGTAGTACGAGATTTTAAATCGGTTTTCTCGTTGATACAATTTTCTCAGTGATATAATTTTTCATAATGGCGAAAATCAGTGAATCCAAACAATGGTAGTTTTAAAAACAATATTTTGATTTATTTTTAATCCATTTATTGAATTATGTACATTTTTACACTTAAAATTAGTCTACATCAGTGTAGTCTGCTCCATAAATTCTATTCCATTAGATTATAGGTAATCAGCTTTAATTAATTACTATCTATTGCCTTATTTTATTTTAAGTTGTTATAATAGAATATCTTGTTACAGCATTTTTTTCATGTGTTTTATTTTTCCCCATGAATGCACTTTATTTATTAAGGTAAAATATTCATACCAAAAAATATTAATCAGCCGTGAGACGCAACAGTACAAGAACATATTGGTCAAAATACAAGCCATTAGTAGTATACCAAGGGGTACTAGCATTATAGGTAATCAAAGGGGCTTGTTCTTAAATATATAACATCACTTTAATTCAATTTCGGATCAATAAAATAATTAGCAGCGATCTTGTGAAAACGTAAAACCGTTTTTCTTTAACGGTAATAACACAATGTCTGCTTAGCCTGCCAACTGAAACATGAAGTAAAAAAAATATTAATATTTTCACTACTCCGCCACTTACAACCATGTTTCATGTTGCTTTTACATCTTTGTCTCGATGACTTATCTATGTACCTTATGACTCCCTAGGATTGACCATTTCGTCAGGAATGCAGACAGTATGTACGACACTAAATCTATGCTATTTTATATCTTGACTTGGCCAATAAGATGAAGTCCAAAAGGTAAAGCATCTAAAAAAACTTCATGACCGACATTTATTAAATGTGGACGGATAAGATAAGCACGTCAAACTTGGCGGGAATGATTTTTTAGTATTCATATTTAAGGAAAATTTAGTATTATAGTTTTTTTTTTTTTATGATAATAGCCGACAAACGAGCAGACGAGCCACCTGATGGTAAGCGGTCATCGTCGCCCATGGACA
>DWPT01002395.1:0-16246 GCA_018251895.1 Agathymus mariae mariae | reverse complement strand
ACTGGTCTGGACACTTCTTATTTGAGATGGGATTTAAATAGGGGAAGTAGGAATGCCATTCTCTTAGAGAAAAAGAGTGGAAAAAGAGATTAAGTTTTAATAACTAAGTTTAAGTTTATAATTGCAAATTTAGCTATACGATAAACCTGCAATTATTAATAGAATTGGCTGGCTGGCTAAATTCTGGGCATATTTGACAAAGTAACCTACAACATCACTAAAGAGGTGATTGCGTTCGCAGTGAACGGCATAGCCCCAAACGACCGTTTTTTATTTGGGTTAAAAATGTGTATACATTACGTACATATCGTAAAATACACTGGTGAAAAATTTATTGAAGTATTAATAAATAACTTTTGAAATTCTCCACTTACCGATAATTTTTTTGTCAAAAATTATATTTGCGTGACTGCAAACAAAACTAAGCGCTTGCTTTTCTTTTGATGAGATAGGACTGGTAAAACTTACCAACGTCTGATCACTTGCCTGCACCGCGTCTCGTGTTTCTACCAGCTATATATGTTAAGTTAAATTTGTAGGCGGTATTATCCAGCGAGTGTTATTAACACTGCTACCCCTATTGTTAATTTAAATTATAACAGTCTGCAGGGGCAATATTTTAACATCTTTACGATACACTCCTAGCCTTCCACTCAACATCTACAAGGCATCTTGTATCTTAGGTACACATTATTTCAAAATCATGTCCAAAATTATATCATTGATTATTTAATTTGTTATTAATATTTAATTTCATTACTTATTTTCTTATTTATATCATGTTATCATGTACATATCTGTTGAAATGACACAACTTCTAGACCAGCGATCCCCAACCTGTGGTATGTGTACTCCTGGGAGTACGGAAGGTCCCATTGGGGGTACGTGAAAATTACATTGGTAATGATGAAAATACTTAGAAGTTAAAACAGTTAACGTATATAAATATCCTCATGCTCATAAATATGTCTACGATATGAAATTTAAAATATACTTTATAAGTAATAACTTACCTTAAGAGAAACGAGACACATTTTTAGGAGTAGGTATGGAGTTATCAGGGGAGGGGTACTCATTGATGAAAAGTTTTATTAAGGGGTACGGGAACCGTGACAAATAAATATTAATTCCTTATGTAATATAATCCTAAGCTAGGGGATGTAAGTGTGAGAACTTTATTTTATTTATCTATTTGTTTATTTATTATTATTGCTTGATTAAGAGTCACATTACATAACTTGATAACTTAATTAAGATTGCGGTGAGATGCGCTCTACGATTTTAAAGTGTTATTATCTCTTGGAGACGGACACACGATCCGGGTCGCCGGTGGCAGTTCAGTCCGTAATTGGCGCAATTGACGCGTTCTTTGCTACCCGGTTAGTTTTGGATTGCTCTTAATTCATTCGGCAAAAGTTTGCTTCTGTGTGACATACATCGTTCATATACATACCCACGACTTCGTCTGTATTGCTTATTATAATCACAATGTATTTTATGTGCAGACGAAGTAATATAAAAAACGTAGCACTGAACACGTCGTGCTTGTAAAATCGTTGTTTCTTAAAACTTTAGTAACTTCCTATTACTTAATTGAAATCTATCCAGTAGATTTTTTGTGATGCGCGCACCACGGCACACCTCTGTCTTTTTAGTTACACAGATTACACTAGTACTTTGGCGTGTCAGGGGCTCCATCTCCATCCGTCATTGAGTCCAAGGCAGCCGTTCCTCTAGTACATCGTGCCAAACAATAGAAGAAGACGAAACGGTCACCGATGCAGGAGGTCGCTGGGCTCTCTAAGTAACGCCTGATACAATCAACTATATGTGTAAATGATTTGACTTGTCATTTTAGTGTATGTGTGTTATGCCCTTAGTACTACGAACGTCTATGGGCGGCGGCATGATTTCGTTTGTCGATAATTTTCATAAAAGTAATCTAGTATTGCTACCATTACTTATTACACGATTATATATATATACAGACCGAGGTAAGCAGGAAACGCACGATCACGTTTTGAAATTGATTACTGTGTTATCTGGCGACGCATAACGTCGTCGGAACCTGTCGGTGTAGAAAAAACACCAAGTACGAGGGCCCACCTGCCAGTTCCTGTCCTAGCTAATTTATCAAACGGCCATTCACACTGCGCTAATGTGATCAGAGGACAAGTTCTGAGCTGCAACCTCCCAGGGTATCTTCTTAGACACCGACGATGTAATTTGCATACACAGATCGACGGTCTGGTCTTAAAGGCTAGGTTTTATTAGAATGTTATGGCAATTAAACGTTCAATAAACTCATGCTTATTTCAAAAACATGAGAAAATCTATAAAAGTTTCACATATCTTCGTACTTTTCGAAACGCGGTCGTAATATACACGTGGTATTTATCTTTATATGATTTAAGTGTTTAACAGTATTTGTGTGTCGTTTTGAATGATTGTAGTTTTCATTCCCTTATTCAAAGTCAAAGTGATATAAGATTCCACCACGGGGAGTGTACGCACTTAGTGACAGCTGAGACGAGTCAGATGAGTGTCACACCGCCTGTGAACGTTCTTGACACCCTGTAAGGTTGCTTCTCTGAGGCTAATGAAGCCTTGCAAGCGGCATAAAAGCGGGGAAATTGACTTATAATTGGAAATAGAGTATTAACATCGGAACATTTCATGGATAATGCTGCAGGTCGGGTGATAGAAGGCAAGTAAGGGATGTTATCATTAAGTTTGATTTTTTTCATTTATTTATTAAATTCACATACTCATAATGAACTGGGACAATTTAGTAAAAAAAAAGGTCGTATATTGCAGTTATAAGTGAACACGGCATTTATAGTGTTGACGTTCTATGAATAAAAAACGTTAGAATAACTGATTTATTATAATCAAATTATATTTTAGTTTTATTTGAATTTAAATTTAAAACTAATTTAATTACAACTGTTTCTTTAGACTAAAAAAAAATTAAGTATTATTCTATAACTTTTAGTAGTTATAATTATGTAGATGTCAATTTTACTTATTTTTTTAAATAAGGTATTAAACCACACACACAGGTACAGGTACAGGTTGGTACACAGCGATCTCTTCGTTGTTTAGTAAGACGCGCCACGAGCTAGGGGGTCGGCTTGGACTCCAGGGTAAATGCATCCCTTTGCACCACAAACGGTTTATACTGATAACGAGGTGCCAGCTTTGCGGTTGTTTACATTATATTCGATCTTCAAATATTTAATTTATACCTAACAAACCCGCCTCGCTTCGCTTCAGAAAAACTACACCTTCCACTTAGAAATAGCACTTGCATTGTTTTACGACTGTTTTTCTCGGTTATAAATATATTAATTTTTAACTTTTTTTTATTTATGGACGGATTATTAAATGATGCTTACCGAAATACATTAGTGAAAACAATAACGAAATTGATTAAGCCGTTTCTGAGATTAGTGCTTACAAACGCAAATATATTACACACAAAAATTCTAACAACCATTGATTTGGATTCTATTGCGTTTATAAAGGCCGGTAATAATAATTTTATCATATATTCTTCATGTATTGAATTGTTAAAATTTTATTATATGTAACGATTGATTATTTCAGCAAAGGTCGATCGGTACGTAGGAGAACTGTGAGGAATTCATTGTACTTCATTAATTGAAGAATGGGCGTATACTTGTAAGAATGCATACATTGTTTACTGACGTCACCGTGGAGCGTTGTTCACAAATAATTTGATTTTGTAATCGGTTCTTGAGTGATGTTTTGTTTGTCCAGATGCAAATTGCTTACTTGTTCAAGACTGCGATTATATGAATAGGCGACAAACTAGCTGCTGCTAGTGTATGCCAAAGTAATGGATAATGGCCACTACCGCCTATGGACGTCCGTAACAATAAAATGAATGGGGAAGTTTTTTTTGATTAATGTTGCTCCAGTTTTTGGGCACACGGAAGACATTCCTGATTAGGAATTAGTAGAGCCCTTGTATACATTTTTTATGTATTGCATTCAGTGTATATTTTGTCTCCTGTAATTTTATTGTGTGTTTAAAATAAACAAGACATCCATAAATGTTTTCACAATCACACCTTCACACCAAGATTCTCTGAGTTGTGTAGAAATCCAATCCGAGAGTAAACATTTTTTTATATATTCCTTATTATGAAATTATGGTTCAAGAGGCGGACTTGTGTTTGTCACACATATACCCGGTATCCTTCGTTCGCTTTTTAATATCTGGTCTTAGATATCTGTAATACCTCATTTGTGTACCCCCAGGCTCACACGCAGCACAGCACACAACACATATCCTATGTCCAGTTCATGTGTTAAAATATTGTAAGGTTGTTTAGATTAAAAATGTTTATTATACTGAAGAATGCAATAACACCATGTCGTCTAATTAATTGCCTTATTTGTTGCCAGAGAAATTACTGAGCAGGTTGGCTCCTTTTAGCTTTCACTAGCTTAATATAACTTATAGGTACATAAGTACATGAGGAACGCTTCACTGCTATCTCTTCGGCGAATGTTTTTGTCTGTAAAAGACTTAATCCCCGTTATTTTCGCCACCTGCTAAACTGTAGAATGCCGGCCATTTACTAATGATGTCAGCGTGTTGAGTGACGCGCCGCGCCCCATTTTATTATAGAGCGTATTAGAGGTACCGGACTATTTTTATATCTCCTGGATTAATGCGTGTAACCGACATGAGGGAGGTATGTACTATATCGTGTCATACAATAATACCAGCCTTTTTTCATGTTTTGTATGTTATTTCAAATAGTCCAAGTATTTTACGAACACTAAACCCTCATTTGAAGGACATGTGTTCGAACCCTACGAAATCGGCAAGGAAGCACAGAACTCGCTTAGTACTGACTCGCCGACACAGCCATTCAAACGTGTAAAATATATGTATATCACGATTGATTCTAGGAGGAGCTAACAGCTAGTCAAGAATTTAAAAAACCTTATCATGATGCACCAAATAAGTTTAAGAGCCTCCATTCATCCTTGAGCCCAAATCAATCATCTTCGCTTGTAGTGAACCCTTTGGAACAACAGACTAAGTTTTGACGAACGATCATTTCTAGTGGAGGTCGTTCAGCGTTGTACCACACAGTTTATACCCATCATTACTTGCATATAATAGTAGGGTTGGTTATTAACACGTGTAGTATTAAACGAGTCCCCTGCTTTCATCTGCAATGCGGCATAAATGCCTTTAATATCGTGGATGTTCACGGGCGGCGGTAAACACTTATCATGAGGGTTGGGTTGCCTCGTTTGCAGAAACTGGTAGGGTCGTCGGCATTAGACTACGTGGTGCAAGGCCTAGTGACTTGCAACAGGAGAGACCTGGTGCCGTCGCCTCGTTCATGATGTAAGCGACATGAACAAGTCTTATGAAGCCATTTAAACCAATATTAACACAATAAAAAATTTATACATGGTACGTGCAGTAGATCTGTATGTAAAATGAAGCAATAGTGGTTTCAGTAAGTTTATCACTTACCCTTTTGACATTGTTATATTCTGTAAGCTGATAAAAATAAGTTTTCAATAAAACATCATGTACTGGTGGCATAAAAGTTTAAAACAGGCGATGCGTCATGGGGAATGTGAAACCGAATCGATAGCGGAAATTCTTGGAAGCAGGGAGCGGCACATGAAGGGGTTTCAAATCAGTAATTACGATCTCATTACAATACACGCGCAGTTTTAATTTCAACTTCAATCTCTGCCCTGTGTACCTAATGCGTGTACAAGTAATATTTATAATTTCTTTTTATAAAATGTCTTTTTTATAAAACTCTAACTTGAGTCACAATGTAGGAAACTTTTCATTCCGGAAAATAGATCTGGACGGGCTACTTATTTAATTCTTGATCCAAAATTAACAATGGAACAAAGGCGGACTTAATGCCATAAGCATTCAGTCAGTCGACCTTGACCAGGCAGAATTGAGAAGCGACGAAGGCGGTGCATACGATTAAGAATAAGTACAATATAATTTATAAATCCTGTTTTAAATGGATAACATATATATATATATATATACAATTAATACAATAATATACTATAAATAATTATACATATGTATAGATAGATAACTATTAAGTGTTGGTATAATTACTGTAAATATAAATAAAACAAATAGCTAAAAAATAGGGAATGTGATGACTTTCTCTTAAAGTTCAGTCTGGTGGGTGGTTTTCTCAGATCGTTTATTCGTTCGTTTCGTTCGATTTATTGGATTAAAGTCACGCGGAAAGTGCTGTATTATATGGTTTTTTAATTTTATTGCTCAGACTTTTTGGGATGTAAGATTCCATCTATTCTTGAGTATAGGTTGGCCCAGTTCGCGGTGCATCTTGATGAATTGTGGACGAGGCTATATGCCTTAGTGTCTCCTGTTGGATTTCGTTGGGTCCGCACCATTTAGATTACTTCCGGCGGTAGAGATTTTTACCCGTCTATCTAAGTACTTTCGAGTACTAAATTTGATCAGTAATTTAATAATAACCTAAAAATTCAGATATCAACATAACGTATGTCTTTAATCATTAAATCTCAAATAGGAATACAAAAATAGAACGCCTTATCCCAATTGCTTTCAGCAAACGTTTATGGTTTTTTTAGATAGCTTGTACATATGAAAAGATACTCTTTATTGACCATTTTATTATGTCTCCATTCCATTACATGATGTTGCACTGCAACCGAACGAGATCTTCGAGGAACTTCAAATATATTGATTAATTCAACTTTAGTTTTAACTGTTACAGACAGAATTGATGATAGTTTGGAAAATATTTAGCACAGTGGATACTATTATTACGACGGTACCAAGTTTCGCACTAACTAAATCTATTAGCTGTTCGTTCGTGCTTCAAATACCGTCTGCGTTAATTTAAACATCAAATCGTATATTCCAAGCTTGTACCTAAAACTAGATATTTTTAAGAGAAGAATGCTTGGACGTAAATTTAATATTTAACCATATTGTTACGTGTAGGTTGCACGGGTTCTAGAAAAATCCAAAGTTCCGCAAAGACTACGTTGTTAGCAGCACACTCCAACACTAGATAATAATCGCAGTCGCACACCCGTTGATCACAGGTATTTCGTTTATTGAAAGAACTCTTCTCTTCCGTATTCGAAAACCGAATGACCCGCGGACGGCCTTTCCGTCTAATTATACCGTTTTTCGAGTTCTTCGAGAAATTTCTATGCCTTTCTCGTCAATTCAACATTTCTTGAACAATAATAAGGTAATCAGTAACGCAGGTAATAAACTGCGTGTATGCGGTATTAAAGGGAGTGCATAAGAGTCGCCTACTCATGAGTAAGCCAGATTAATCCTATTCTTTCGGAATTCATTGCTTACCGCCGAATTTGCGCGAGCTTTCGTATCACTATGCAGTGGTAGCAAATAAGTATTATCTGTATTATAAATATATTCTCCTTGGGAGTTTATGCCACTGTGTCTCTGGCGATCGCACTTGGTAGGGATTATCTGAATCGATAAAGTTCGACTTCGAAAAGAGTCTGGTATGCAAGAGACAATACTATGTGTGATTGATTACTTTTTTGATGAATAGACTAAACTGTCGGTTGGTTGTAAGATCGTTGGATTTGTTACTTTAACTATTGTTATTTAGGTACTTTAATTATGGCTAAACAAAATGTATTTCCCTATACATGCATATTACGTCTGTGACAAATTTACAACGATTGATAATAATTATCATTTCACATTCTACATTTCCAGGATCCAATACGCATCGAGAAGTAGTACGAACAACGCGAAGCGGGATCGGGACGATCATCGTACGAGGCTAAAGACCGCGGACGTTCGAGACACATCCCCGAATACGACGCGGTGACGTCACACCATGGCGTCCACCGACACATCGACCTCCAGTCAGATCACCGCCGTAGCAGAAGATCACAAGCGCATCGTCGACGAAGCATTCCTTAACAAGTTGAAGGGCCTCGTCGAGCGGTTGAGACTTGAGAATGCAGCCTTGAAGAAGTCGCTCGACGTCGAGCGGAGCGAGGTTCGAGCGCTGAAAGCCCGACACGAAAGCACTATAAGGAACTTAAAGACTGAATTCAAAAAGAAAGAAGACCTCCTAGATAAACAACTACGGATGATTAACAAACCAGAAAAGAATGAAGAAGTAAATAAAGGAAATCACAAGCTATTAGAATTGAAACGATTAACCACTGAAATTCAGTCTTTAAAGTCAGCGAATAAGGGCCTTCAAGAGAAACTCAAGGTGATTATTGGATTTATTATTTTAATAATTTCTACAATCAATTCTCTTCATTCGGCGTCTCATGATTTTATACTTATACTATTGCTAGTATAAGAAAGGAAAGGTTGCCCTTTCCTCGCTTCGCTTCAGGAAAACTACACCTTACATTATTTTAATTAAATTTATAACTTTTTATTTATGGACGAATTGGATTGAAACAAACTTTAAGTGTTAAGTGACGCTTACTGCAATACATAAGTGAAAACCAGAACGAAATCGGTTGAGCCGTTTCTGAGATTATCGGGAACAAACGCACAGACAAATAGACAAAAATTCTAACAACTATCGTTTTGTGTTCTATTGCGTCAATAAAGACCCATAATAATGTTTTTTCTCGTATATCTTTCATGTACAGTAAGCGATCAGTTATAATTTTCTTATTAGTATAGATAGATAAATAATCGCGATCATAGTACATTTTAATATAACGGCTACTCATTATTTGATACTGGGTCGGACTCATTTTCATGGGTGCACATGTTACGTATTTTCTGTTGCTTTTTAAATTTAAGTTTTAGTTTTCTGTATATCACTAAACACCATTCTATAATGAAAACTGATGTTGCAATTACTATGCCAACCATCATAACAATAAACATTTCTTGAAGATTTTTGGTATTCAAAGGTTTTCTTTCCTTACTGTCCCCATTATAAATTTCCTTTATATTTCTTTCATAGAGGGTGTACTCGTCCGATACACTCCAATACTGAAGTATTCCGAATTGATTCAGATGATGCAGTAAGTTGTTAATTCGTATCAAGTAAGGGCTTCCATAACGCAGCCCATATACAATCGAACATGGTACGGGACATTCTCCAACAATATGATAGACTGGCCTACCGTCTTGCAAATTCGAAGGTTTACGACTAATATACTGTGCATCTGATTTTCGAAGCAATATTGCATATTGAAACTGTCGTTTCTCAATCACATCCTTGATTTTTTTATCGTTGAAAATCTCCACACGTTTCATAACAGTCTCATGGTATTCTTCGCTCAAACTCCTATCAAAATTTCTGATATGGCGGTTATGGACTCCAAATGTTAAATTTGTTTCTATCAGCTCCGTCCAAGTATTGATGTCCTGTTTATATCTCACATATGCTATTGCTGAAGTTATTATACCCTGAAAGTAAATTATTTGCAGTTTTTAAATCAGCTGTAAGTAAAAATCCAGTAATCTTAAAAACACTTCTGCTTGTACTACTTACATCAATAGCGCAGTCAACTACCAATGAGTACATCATGATCATCAAAACCACATATCTAAATAAGGGACCTGAAAATTTTATATCTACCGTTTGTCTTATAAAACATTTCACCAAATCCATTACTGTAACACTATCTGGACGATTGTCTTCAATGTTCCATATTTTCTTTTCAAATTTACGAACAAGTAGTGAAAATATTATTAAAAGCAGTACGTTGAACATAAACAAAATAAGCATATCTCTCGATATTAAGTGAAGTAGCGTCTTAAAAGTAGATTGTTTAAGCGATTTTTTGATTAAAAAACATAATTCATCTTGCATGAGTGGATAAGTTGTATCAATGTAACCGTAGTAAGAGTTTTTCAGTATTCGAGAGTTGAGTTCCAAATCAGTGTACCCATCCATCAAATCTGCTGTAACTCCTGTAACTGTACCATTCTCTAGCAAATCTCCAACTGTATTTCCATCTCTAGGGGGAAGTGGTTTGCAAGTGGCATTTAAATACTTCATCACAGTTGTTGCCAAGTTGGAATTACATTTCACTGGTCCAGTTTCATCCGATGTATATATTTTTCTAAAAACACTCAAACGTAACTCACTCCCATAAAGGTCATCATATTGTTGGGCTAGGAGACTACTGACATCATCTAAGTTTGTTATATCTTTTACTTCATAGCTGAAAGGATTGTAAGTAAACATGTTTAATTCTCCAGACCAGACTAGTATTACTGAATTTGTCAAGCTTCTTGTACAGAGTAACTGAAAATGACTTTTCATTGCGTAGTGAAAGTAACTATCTATTATTACTGGTGTATTAATTACGAAGATTACTACACTTCTGGGTTTGAAAACTCCAGTCCTCAGCAAAGCTTCTACAGTGAATTCACTTTCATCGATGGATAATTGTTCTGAAGTTACTATGTAAGCCGTTTGTCCGTGTTTATTAATTTTTGGCTTTACTTTAGTTTTATTTTTTTCTGGGCAATTATTTAAAAGCATTACGGGATATCCATAACCGTAATTTTCTGTATATTTTAAAATTCTGTTCTCGAAGTAGGTAAATTCACAGAAACTTACTGTAAAGAACCATTGTCGGAAAGCATTATATACTTTTTCCACAACTTGAAAAGCAAATTCTGCTTTGAAAGCAGTTTCATTATGATAAGTAAAAATTTCTGTCTCAAGAACTCTTGTCGAAGTAACACAAACTGAATTATGAAGAATAACGATTATCCAGAGACGCATTAGGGACATTTTAGCATTTCGCGTGTCTCTTCTGAGAAATGCTGTCCCAGACTGCAAAGTTTAAGGTCACTTTTGTATTAATGGGGGCGTTTGGAGCCATTAGTGGAATGTCAGTGTGTACAATGGAGGTCCGTCAATTATAGTGCAAAGAAAATATTGACATCGTTTAAATGTGTCGCTTATGACAAGTATTAACATGGAACTCATCAGCACTGTTGCGTTGCGTGTAATGTTTTGATTTAAAGGCTATGTCTGATAAATATTTGTGTCTGTATATTATTGGTGATAATAGATAAACTTTTGGACCTACTTTACTTAGCTGTGATATTATATGTTACCTGTGTTTAGTTTTCTTGACTGGACTTAAATCAATTGCTAACCATTTAGTTTGCTCAGTAGACTGACTGTTCTGATGCATATACTTTATTAAACTTCACTAGGATTAAATAACTTTGAATTCATGTTATGCAATTTTAGCTATTGCGACAAACATTTTAATAAGATTAGACGCTTAATGTCGTAATTAAATATAACTGTTAATCAACTCACTATATAAGGGCCACACGTATCCGTTCTAATTAACAATCTACATGTCTTGTCACACGTCAATATTTTATTCTAATTGCATTAATAAACGCTTAGCTCTCATTCTTAGTGTGATGTAAGACGTATTAATCGATTATCACCATTATGGCAGGTTTGTTTCCCACACAATTTAGACATAATATAAATTTATTTGGTATTTTTAATTTGAATTTGAAAAAAAACAATAGAGACAGGATGAGCAGCCAATTCAGATATAGGTTCGTCTTATTTTTCGTTCTCGGCAACACTTTGGTGACATGGTGGTAAAGCCAAGTACCGTATTAAACACTTGACCAACGAGCAATAATGTGGCTTAAGTCCGTTAAATATAAATATGTCATAACCCGGCAGTAAGGCAGCTGTCATGAGAGATTCGATTGCCACACCAAACAAGGGAATCAACGAGGCATTGCCCGCCAAGTTAGAGCCGGGGAACGCACTCTTGTTAAAATCAAATGATGTTGTTTGTTTACTTCTGTAAATAAGATCGTTTACTTCCAGGTTGCGCAGGCGGCGGAGTGCGCCCGCGCGGCCGAGCTGCGCGCGCAGGTGGCCAAACACGCTGCGCTAGAACAGGCCGCGCGGAGAGATGCACGTGCGCAGTGTCACAAACTGGTGAGTCGGTGGATTATTATCTTTATTCTGTCATGAAGAAGCTTCAGGCATTGTCACTAGTAACCAGTCATTAGTACCCATTG
The DNA here is from genome assembly GCA_018251895.1 of Agathymus mariae mariae. Taxonomy (NCBI): domain Eukaryota; kingdom Metazoa; phylum Arthropoda; class Insecta; order Lepidoptera; family Hesperiidae; genus Agathymus; species Agathymus mariae. The sequence goes on along the minus strand of DWPT01002395.1, from coordinate 4,170 downwards.
TCTCCGTTTATCCGTTGCCCGCTTTCACACAACACAAACAATCAGCTCCTCTATCATATAAAGGCTAACCCGACCGGGTAATACCAGTGCTGCGTTATGCAACCTGCGTTGAGTGGGCGTGGTCAAGCTTCCCCGGTTCTAGAATGAGGTTTGTCAAATATGTGAAGTTGTCAAGCGTGAGGGAATAGCGTATATGAGTTTTGTTAAGAAAAATATATTTATGTAATAGTAAGCAGATAATTACACAAGAGTTATAAAATAATGTCATTTTATTAAGCAACTTCTATTAACATGTTTTCTTATCGAATATATAACGGCATATTCACGTTGTCGTTAAGTCGGACGAATGGGTATGTAAGCCAAGATTACTGAACCCGTTATATTAAACATTCGAACTCACTAATTATTCAGTTTTAAAATATGTATGTCAAGAAGCGGAGTCATCACTTAACAAATACACTTAACACTCATAGCCCAGTTGGTAGTGATCCTGCCTGCCGAGCGAGGGATCCCGGGTTCGATTCCCGGCCGGTACAGACATTTATGTAACAGATAAATATTTGTTCTCGTGTCATGGGCATTTGTCATATCATATTTGTGTATGTCCATGCCATTCGCAACACAGGGAATCCTAGTCCGGGGGTGTGAGTGTGTAGACGTTTAATCATTTATTTTTTATTTAAAAATGCTTTTGGTTTTACCGATGTTCATGGCGTCGCTCGCCATTTAACATCATGTGGTCGGTTAGTTTGTTTGCTTGTTGTTATTAACAAATAAGTGTTAATTGTGACTGTGTCTTGCGATACATAGTAACACGTACTATGTACTCAGTTTTCTACAACCCTAGAATACAAAAGTCAATTCGATCGACTATAAAACGAATAAAAACCACCGATTTTAATACTGGCTAGTTATAAAGCCATGTTTTTATCAGATGTCTATCGGAATGAGGTAGACTGTAGCTCATCGGATTAATGGTATTACTAAAATCTTTTTAAGTGGACTACGTGGGCGGTTACAATTACATTGTTTGCCTTTAGAATTAGGAGTATGAATAATTTATTCTATCGTATAAGGATAAGCTGCTTCCAATTAAGATTTATGTTTGATCTATAATAATCTTAAATCACGCTAAAAATGGTTTACAACACAACACGCATAACAATACAAACACTTAATTTTTTTTCTTAAATTGTGTTATGAGTTTTAAAAATTTGTAGATTAATCGCAGCTTAACATACGTTTGACAGTCGGTATTCGAATAAAGCACCACCAAACCAATTTGGTATATTTATAAGTTATGGTATATTAATTTCTATACTTATGAATAAGTGTCTGCAATATAATTCATAGCACTCTATGATTAATTTACATTTCTTTTAACTATCTTTCAAGTGTCAGGCGCCGGGGTTACTGTATTTTAATTCACTTTATTATTTATTTACTTATGACTTTATTGTATATAGTGATCAGCGTTTAAAAGAATAATTAGGCTTAAAGAATAATTGTAAGTTACACGTAAATATTAAGTATATTATATACAGATACGTTACTTACTACATAGGCTACGAAAATTTTGCAATTAATGTAATTGAATATTACCTATACATATATGATCGATGATGTGGTCTCCATTATAATGTATATTCATCCAATGAGTTTATTAAATATTTTAGACAATGTTACTGTTTTCAGCTGGAGGAAATCAAATCGAAGGAGCGAGTGATAGTACAGTTGCAGCGGGAGGCAGCGAGGGCGGCTGCGCAGCAAAATGAACAGGTATGTAAACCTGAGATAGTGTTCCAAACAAAATGCTTAGAACATCACAGACATTTTACCGGTGTTACTCCAAAAAACTTATGAACATCATAAAAATTTGTAACTGTCGTTTCCCCGTAAAAGTTGTGAATGTCACAGAAATATGTTACTGGCATTAGTATTTTCGTACAGAAACCTAATTATATTTACTCTTAGTACAGAATCGATTGCAACTTTGATGCGACTGAATTCTCCATTATTAATAAAACGGCAAACATTCCTGAGATGTCTTTAATTAGAACACTCCAAAGATTTATTTTTATTAATGTAAACGGTAAAAATGTTGACACACGACGCAACAATAATTACGATTAATAGTACAGATATATTATATATACTTAACAAGTTAATTAATGAATCGATCAATATTTATAAGCAAAAAATGTAGTTACATGAGATCTTAATTACAGTTTGGGTACAGTTCACGATTCAAGATTTAAAGCGATTTACAATTTTTGTTCGTGTTAAAATTCCAATGGTCATAAAATTATTATTTATTATTTTTATTTTTTAATGATTCAGTACTATATAAACATTTCCATGTTATCTATTCATGTTATTGACGTCTGTTTTGAAACGGTAATTGTGTTATTTCTTCTGGAAGATTATTAAAAAAAAAAATTAGCGCATGTGGTAAGAGAATTTAGACCTCAACAATGTTTTACTAGTACATAATTTGTCCAGTTACCTTCTTCTAAGTCGTAGATAGAGATTAACGGGAATCGAGAGGAACAAAGTGAAGTTATGCCCTAAATGCTTTCCTCCGTGAATAGTTAACTTTGTGTGGGACGTTGATAGCCGCGGTGCGATGTATTACATATCAGGCGCTCAACTTTGCAATGCAAGCATCTCTGATCGACCAAATCCACTGTGGTGTATGGTTGGTCATTAGGAAAATAATCAGTAGGTGTAATGCATACATGTTTATTATGTACCAAATTTCAACAACAAATTGTAAAAGATAGACGAATGGGTGGATGGATGGGTAGATAGATAGACTACTGTGTAGTTGGTAAAGGTAATGTATATGTAACACATATGTAAAAAAATTAAGTAATTATGAAGCGTTATGACCGTACCGTTTTTATGGCGCATATACGGAAATATAAAACGAGGCATGATCGAATCTGCACTGAACTGCAGTTCACTAAAGTATCGATTTTACCTACCTATTGATTCATTTGTCGAAATATTATTCTTGTTACAATTATTTTAGCAGCGGATCAGTGTCACTCGATCATTCATGTAACAAAATATTTAAAATTAAGGCGGTCTCCAATTACATAATCAGTTGTTAGCCTAGCGACGTAAGGCTTCCTTAAATGTTTGTGTATTTTAATATGTGATATAGTTGTTCGTCCATTCTTCATATTATTTTTCACTAACTATACTTAAACTTTTCAGTTACCATAATTAACCTTAAAAGCAGTTGAAAGAAGATTTCAACATACAGGTATGATGGCTTATGTACGGTTACACTTCATTTTGTTTATTTTAGAGGATATTGTAAAACCGCCAATATGATTTTGAACTTTAAATGTGATTACATTTAAACATATATATTTCAGTTAAACTTGTTTTGGTCGAAAACTATCCCATGATTACTTTGTTGGTCGAGTATCGACTCACGTTTCGTTAAATATGTTATTATGTTTGTTTAGAAAGTTCTTTTTAAAATATAAAACGGTTGGACTTAAGCAGTCCCTTAATCTCAAAAAAAAAAAATATTTCTCAAGGCATTATTATTATTAAAGTGTACATACATATAATATGTTTCATTAATATTTTTACTGTTTAATTAATATAGTAAGTTAAGTGTATGATTTATTGGATGAACTGGTAGTTCTGGTGATACTATCTAAATTGATTGCGTTTATTGAAGGTATTCCAGCTAGTGTGCTGGGATTTGAAACCTTTTAAAGCTATCCTAGCTGCTGGAGAAAGGTTTGCGGATACGTAAGATCTCGCCCAACGAAAAAAAACCCTTCTGAAAATATCATGCACTGTGCAGGCTCACGGAGATGGTTGGAACATCACACATCGAGTCCTGCAGGCACTTGTATTTTTTTTTTATTCTTTAGAATTCTATTCTACCGTATGTTATGTATAGTTATTTATGGTCTGTTGATTAAGACTTTTAATTTCCCCTCAGAGCTCTTGGTATATAATTATAATATTTTCCTTTTCATTCCCTTTTCTTTTAAGTTATAAGTAAATACCACACGAGGGTCCCACGGGGCATATCTCGAGTAAATTGTTAAAAAGTCCAAAATAGGGCTTCCATTGCGCGAGAATGCTTTACGGATTTGTCTTGTTCTTTCATATACGATAAGAATTATATGGGGCTATACT
>DWPT01002394.1:0-16247 GCA_018251895.1 Agathymus mariae mariae | reverse complement strand
CATCAGTAAGACCAAAGGTATCGCTGATGCGTTGTCGGCCAGGAAATGAGTAGAAGGTAAGAAAGAAAGTACTGGCTCTTAAGAACCCAGCCGGAACACGACGAGTCGACTACCACCAAGCAGGCTGGTTTCTGTCGCCTCTTACGACACCCTGTTCTGCTAGCGTGGGATTGAGGGGAGTATTCTAGGCCGCCCCAATACGGCTCGAATGTTTTTGATTACATTTGATAAATTAAATTGTAGGGCACATCAAATTTATATTAAGTGAGCTATCAATGGATATCAGCTATATATTGGGTTGTACATCCTCTACTAAATAGTCACCTACCAACATTGGATGCAGAGAGGCATGTAATGAGAATATAGTTTAGTTTGATTTTGTTGAAATATCTATATAAAGCACTGGTTGAATATACATACTCTCAGTGATGTATAGAATACAATATTGTATAAGTTTTAAGCGATTTAAATCACCCAATTATTTTTTATGCATATCTAGTGTATCGTATTTCTCACGATAACCATCCCCGTCGTTAGGACGAAGAGTTTTGTGTCGTGCACCTGTGGTACTTGAAAGAACTTATTCAGTATTCTCATCAGATTTAATATGTCTTTAAAGCAAGATTGAATGGAGTTTTGTTAAATTAGTGTGCTTTCGCATGTTAGTAAGATAGACACTAACTTATAATAATTAAAAAAACAATACACACTCCCTAATAGCTTTAAATTGTAATAATTTCCTTATGTCCAATTCCAAGCACAGTGCTTTCACCTTACAACTCGTTCTAGAATTCTTGGAATCGATGCCATAGACCAAACACGTCTCTCTGGCGTTTAAAGTTACGCGTTAGTGTTCCATCTCCAGCCGGCTAGTTAGGTATTTTAAAATTCAAATTCAAACATTATCTCTTCGTTCTGTATTTTTTTTATTAACATTGAATTGTAAATGTGTTTAATAATATCTAGTTTAAAGGTCTTGGCGCTCTTGGGTACTTTGAGATTATAACAAATCTACTGTGATTCTTAGATGTAAAAATTGTTCTTATAAATATAACCATAGTCCCCAAACTTACACATTGTAAAGAAAACGGTGAAATATGTTAAAACTTTTCTACCTAAGAATTTTCTAGTGCATATCTTTGACCTTTATTAGGAACAAATATACAAAAAATGTAGAATATAAAATGCAAAACGGAATGTACCAATACAGATTTGCGATAGAACAGTGTCAAAATTAAATTCATCTCCTACTAGTCCTACCACTAGACTTTGCGGTTAACACTTGTTGGTGACGATATGTATGTTGGTATATACTTTTATTTATCATAACTGCATGTTTTCTTTTTTGGGAGGGAGGGAGGTTCTATGCATGTATAGAAGTATATACCATCAAACATTGTGCATGGCGGATTGTTGCAAAGTAAATTAATACTAATTTAATAACAATGAATTTCCGCAAAGTAACGCCTGATACTGTCAACTATAACTCCTATCAACTCAATTCTCTTACTAATTCTGAACAACATTATCATAGGTAGGTTTTATTTATCAAAAAATTAACAACTCATATAAACTTAGTTTATTAAATTGGATTTAATTATAAATACCTAATTTAAAAGGTATTTTATGAATATATATTTTAGTAATATGGTGGTACCTAGCTTTATTTAGTTGGTTATTTCAATACGAATGAAATATTATATTATTGGAAATGGAAAAACATTTAAATATATGGCCAGCGATACGTGTAACCTAATAAAATCAAGTATCTCAAGGTGGGTCTAACACCTTAAAAATATATATTCCATCAATAAAAGTTTGTTGTTTTGGATCCGAATGTTGTTTTCTATTATTTAATTGCCTACCTACGCGAACGTCTTTCTAATAATGAGTTGTCCTAAATATTTATGTCGCAGCTATATTTTTGTCGTTTTATTTCATTTGGTACATGGGAATAACGCAAGATGTGACTTTACGTCTGAAATTTATTTCATATCCCTCATGTTTATGGTATTTAAAAGCTATCATTTAGGTATTCCGTAAATTTATCTTTGATCTCACGTTTTTTAAGTCCAATAGGCCCGTAGCCGTTAATCCCCTTTAAATCCCGTATTCAAGATACCTAGTTTTTTTTATCTCATTAATGGTAAATTATCACTGAATACATAGCGAAGGATTTGTTTACATCCTCGATCATTATACAATAGTCAGTCTGCAATTTATCATAATCGTTATCACGATGAATCAGCTAATCTGCCCGCCGACAACTCGTTTGAGGCCCGCTTGGGTGTATGCCGTCTGTATTCATACTACATCACAGGTCGATAATTCTTCTGTCTCCTTGTACCGTCGAAGGTCATTTTTGACGTTCCATCCTTTGACGTGTAGTTACCGTATTAGTAACTGCGTTTATTCAGCTTCTTTCAGTATTGTCATTTTTGTGTGTTTGATTGACGTTTTGACCTGCTTTTTTCATAATTAATTCTCTTCTGTGTATACATATGGAGAATTTTTGACTATTACTATCAAGAAATGCACGCACAAGAAATGGACGCACTGACGCAATTCTCACCTTCGCAGTTTAACACGGTAACGTGATTACGTTACGAATAAGCTTGTTAAAATATTAAAGTTCCAAGAATCACTTGCCATATATATTTATAGCTGGATAAATTTTCTACTAATTGACTATTGCAATTTTGGTAATTTATTATCTGATAAAGTATTACGGTAGATGAGATAAACATTGGAATATATTATTGACAGTACCATGTTTAATAATTGGAATACCGAAATTGGAAAGAAGAAAAGATTAATAAACTCAATGAATAATGTGTGGCCATGAGTCACTTTTGTTTAGGAAAATTGCGTTTCCTTGTAGCATTGTTTGGCAAATTTAATTCGTTCCAATATATACGTTTAATACCAGTCACTTCTTACCTTGTCACTGTTTGTGAATTTTTCTGGACCATTGTACAAAGTTGGATAAATAACTGTAATAATATAACCTTCCTTTAAATATGAACTCGACAATTTGTTCTTCTAATGTATAAATTTGTATAAATGGTATGTTCCGTCCAAACTACCTGCAAATATGTACATACTTTAGTGTTCAGTTACATGAAATTTTGATTTTTTTCGTATCCTCATGGACCTATATATAACATTGATATTATAGTATATATGTTGTACAGCTTGTTATGATAGTGATTTTCCAAATGAATGATAGCATGCATTAGCAATCCCAAAGCCGAACCAGATGATAATTAAACATCCATACAGAACCGTACAACAGGTTCTGTTTATTTTTGCTTGTTATTTATTAGTTTGATCTTTACATGTATAGACAGCGTTCAATATCTAGATCTAACTGTATTTTAATTGTGTGCAATGAATTTTCAATTCCTTTCAATACCACGTTGCGACAATGCAATATCAAGTGGAGCAAATTTTAAATTACGATTCCACTACCCAGAATAGTTTTTAAAAAGAAATTTGAGGTTTTGTAATATTCGACGTATCATATAAGAACTATGTCGGTAATATCTTTTTTCCTTTTTTTTTGATATTAATAAACTTGGTTGGTACTTGTCTCCGTGTTATCTCTAAACCTTTTGGACCTATGGCATTAACTTGTTCTTTATAACTTACTCTCTTGCTTTTTTATGGGGGGTAATTGTTTAAAGGGAAGAATTTTTAATGTGTAGCGTACATATAGATGTAATAACTTCTGATCATTTATTACATGGCACAATACATATATAAAATTGAATTAGTGTACCACATAGTATAGTGAGTCATACCGAGAAAAGCTCTAGGTAATTCGAGTTTAAGTCCACGTGAAACCCCGGTGAAATCCCCTCAGCTAAACTCTGTACCACTTGTGTTGCGAGAGATTGTCCTATACATATATTATAGAGCAATATGAAAATGCGGTCTCGTGACTCGGTGTAACGGGGCGACGGTATTGGTTGTTTGAGTTGACGTCATGCAAACTGGCCAACTACGAACCAGAGGAGTTATTTTTAGAACACAAATGTGAATGGTGGGGATTGAGGAAAACTGTACGGAATACGAGGCGCTTCGACGCGAATGTTGCACAATATTTTGTTGGCTCGCGTTGAGCGCACGCTTACCGAAACTTTGAAAGTGCTTGAAACGTCTCGAAAGTTATTGAGCAATTTTTGTATATTCTAAAGGCGTTGAAAGTCAACTGTTGGAAAGTTATTCTTTTTCATTAATTTTAAAGAGTGTCCTCCTGACATCTATATAAGCGCGCGCACAACGGCTCTTGTTATAGGGTAAGTCGCATTTAATAAAAATATCTAAATGTTTCATATAATCCTTAATGAAGATAACTTTCACTGGGATGGGTTGTGATAATTACGTCTACGAATATTTCCGTCGCAGAAACGAGTTTGAACCTGTACAGTCACGGTGCCTTGTGTTGTGGGCATGTGTACAAAGCAATATTTGCCGCTGACCTTATTTTTATTTCTTATTTATTCTTTTACTTTACATACTAATATAATTGCGTGTGGAATTAATTATGTTTATTGGCATTTAAAAAGAGAATATGTATGCAAACTACATTTTGATGTAATGTAACTGGACTGGAAGCCGGCAAGGCCTCCACGGGAGGTCATTAATTAATATGCCCATATTTTACACAAACTATTTGATACCAAGTTTAATCGAATTTGTATTTGTGTTGTGAAACATGTTTGGTAACGAAATAGGCAAAAGGAATTTTAATGTATGAAGTGTAATTGATCGCGTCGTAGAACAGTTGACCTTCGCGCTGGTAATAGCGCTATACAATTTTGATATTGGATAATTACCTATGCGAAGAGTGCTATCAATTACATATAGGTTTATTTTATAGGTTTATTCCTACATTCCGGTTATTACTGTTGTAATACAAAAAAAAACATGCTATTCTAGGCAGCGTTCCAAGTTTTTGACCGTCGTGTCGCTCTTCATTCTTAGCTATAGAACGAATTACCGAAGATAGACGTTATATTCTGTGATTCAGAAGAATACGATTTTTATTAGTAAGTAGGTAAATAACGTACGGCTAAAGCGAATCGATATAATAGCGTAGGCGTCGTGGAACGATGTCCTCGGCTATCAAGTCGCCTACAATAAGCTGATAAAGCCACTAATGTGATTAGATCGGTCTTATGTCCGACTGGCAGTTGCTCACTATGTAGCACTTGTCGATGTAACAATAAGGTTGTTTCTTCAATGTTTCCAAATTCTGTTTAGTAAAAACTTAATGATTTTTGTGGAATAGATAACAATTATATGGTAGATAGTTATATGTTGTTGCTATAGTGTATTACGTAATGAACAATGATAGCACTGGGAAAATTACCACGTAAACCGCGCAATTGAACTGGTTGACACGCCATGGTTGCTTGTACATTTAACAAAATAATATTGATTTTTACAACTTCGTTACTACACTATATAAAGTAAATTTAGATTGATATCTCTCTACACCAGTGCAGAGAAACACAATTTTTTTTTTTTTATAACATGTAATAAATAACAATAATAAATAATAACATATATAACAAATGTCACGAAACCTATATGTTTTATGTGTTATGTTTGAGTTTGTGTTGATGTGGAAGGTAGGGTAGATTTTAAAATCACTGGACATGTTTGAAAAAATCTTTTACCATATCAAAGGATTAATGTACATTCATGGACGTAAGCCTTATTACATTAGTATGAGTCATGATGATGTCCACTTTGTTTTATGCTACTTAGAGATTAGTATTTTAAAATTTACTGAGATAAATTGATAGACATATATAAATCTCTAACGGTCAACGCTTTACATTTAAAAAGTGACATTATTAAGTATTCAAAAAGATATTTACATAATTTAAGAATTAAGGAGGTGATTAAAATTTACAAGGCTAGACAAACACGTTGATAATCAAGTGGTATGACGTCAACAAAAAAAAATATTGATTGCAATGTTTTAGCAGTATTCGGTTCATACATACATTTTATCGTTCGTTGGTCATTCATCCCCTTATCATATATTTTTCCTTGTTTCAGGCATACTGTTGAGAACGTTTCTTGGTTGGGAGCCTAAAGGGTTAAGATTTCTTTAAGAACTCAGGAAGAGTTCAATAAAGTGAGTATCACCGCTCCGGCGGTATGTTCCACCTTAACACCTTTTCTGTTACAGAACTGGAAGAATGCTGATTTGAATCCTGTACAAGATTTACGTCGCATCAAAAATATATTTCCTTTTTTTTTAAAATAACTTCCTCGATTCTAATAGAGCTTTTGTTAAATCCAAATAAAAAAATGTATTTAAACTCTTGCGAATAATAACATTCAGGTAATTTTAAAGTAATTAAATCATGGATAGATTCATTTGGTAATTTCGACTGAATTTAATTAAAATTCAATTAAGTAAGAATTTTAACGATTCGTAAATAGATTCTGTAGATATACGAATGTGATGTGTGATAAAAAACATCACTCATTTATTTGTAATTAGCATTTCATCACTACTCTATTTCTTTGAAATAGAATCATTTACTCATTTGGTATTTATATATATTAACCCATACTTTCATTTTTATATCCATAAATTAAACTGCATGGAACATACAACGATACGTTTTATTGGTGATGATTTTTATAAATACAGTCAATCATGATATAAAATTCATAGTAAAAAAAAATTACAAGCAACCATTCAATATCGTTTATTTCAAACATATCATTCCTGTTACATCTCATTATGTTTTTTCACGTCCGTTATAGCAGGGCAGGTGATACGTCTTGAATTATGTCCGATGACTCTAGACTCGCTTGTACTGTACCTACTGTAAAACCACTCAAAAATAATATACGCACGAGAAGACCCTAGACTACTCTCTAGTGTTGTTCGCTTTACAAAGTGTCATGTCATAGTTTTCTTTAATTGTATAGTTTTACATAAACACATCTATACAAACACGCGCACACTTGTACAGGTTTTAAAAGGCCAAGGATATAATTAAAGATCTGTATTTCCCTAAAACAATTTTCAATAATATTAGTTTGACGTATATAAATATGTATGTAAAAAATCGGACAAGATACATTCACATCGTCACATCACATCATCACATCAGACCTCTAAATTAAATCTATCGACCTCACCAGCGATCTCTCACTTCGCTACATATGAATATGCACATTATGTTACGTCGTATCATTTTTGTTTGTAGTTCTATTCAAAATGGTTGCTCAAAAGATCACCTGTCCGAGTCGGAGCGACAATATCGGAACTCAGTTCAGCTCAAACACCAAAAGATATGGTTTTTTCGCAAACGAGTCACAAGACTCACAGTATTTTGAAAGTGGTAGAAATAGATCGTTTAAAGCACGGAAAGAGTCAACAGGTGAACGGTTCAACTGGAGTGTTTGTAGAATCACGTCTAGAACGAGCCGCGAGATCGACTTCGCCAGTGGCCACGACCAGCTTTTCAGAGGTAAGGGGCAGTCTGCAGAACTGTGAGTAAAAATAATGGTATTTATTTTTATGTTCTGTGTAAGGTATTTTATTGATTTTGGCCTTCCAAGTACTAGCAAAATGTTCATGTAAAAATTAATAATTTCAGGAGTTTTTGAAATTGGAGCCAGTAACCCAGAGCGAAATGTTTCACGATTCGGATTGCGAGTTCTTCCAAGATCTGATTCAGTGGTGCGCCGCGCCCGCAGAGGAGGAAGTAGTACAGTCCATTGGTAAGCAGCTGTCAATGTACCATATTACAGAGGAAGTTTCATTTTGGATGTATACATGTCAATAATGAAAAAAATATTTTTTTTCCAGATTCACAGAAAAGCTCTGAAACGGGGACACTAAACACGAATACACTGCACACACCCATCTCACCTCAAAGTTGGGATGTATTAGACGCTATATCTCATTCCAACCAGGCAGCAGGAATGTATAATCCAACTTCGAGTTATCCTGTATCCCCAAGCACGGACGGCTTAGCTAAGTTTAACACGGAAATGTTTGAACAGATTGATTTTATTAACGAAAATAAAATACCGTTCCAGGAACAGTTTTTAGACATAAGTAATTTACCTGTGGTGATTGGTGATATAGCGTCTGAGGAAGCCGTAGATTTGGATACGTGGCAACCGCCAGAATCCATCGGCTCAATACACGACACAGACTACATTAAAACAGACACTAACTCACACAACACAATGCCCTTCATTTATCAAGATGACTCATTAGACATGAAATTTGTATCGGTCATACCGCGAGAGGTAGAAAGAAATGATGTCGTCATATCAGAGTACATAATTAACGACGACAAACCACCGGAAAAGATCCAAATGGGGTCTAAAACAGTAAGGCGTGTTGGAGGATTATCTGTAAACGTAGCAACGCGCGAGCAAGACTGGACAACTGATGTCATCAGTACACCTGACGTTCTTAGCTTCGTAGAGCAGTTGGAACGAGAAAAGTGTATACCGCACAGCGTGGTAATTAATTTTTATCAGAATCGCACTTGGAATTTTTAAAACGAAATTAAAAATGTAAAAACTAAAAACATTAAAATTAGGATGTATTATTCACTTGAAACATGAATGTTACTGATAATGTTTTTCAGATTCCGCACAAGGAGCCAGCACCGGTCACTTTAGAAACGTTTACGAAGATAGAAAATTCTCCATCCGTCGATTATGAACCCATAACTCCGAAGAGTGAATCTCACGTGGAATCCGACAACGAAGATGTTAAATCTCCAAGTAAGAGAAGGCGTCGTAACAGTGAGGATTCTGATGAAACGTATACACCTTATAGCGAGCATACACCTAAAAAATATAAGAAAAGAAAGCCCAATATACCAATAAAAGATATGATTCGCGCGCTGGAAGAGTCACAGCAGCTGACGAAGGCGCGCAGAGGCCGTCCTCCCAAGCGAAGGGAGAGTACAGTCTCTTCCGTGTGTAGTGTGGATGACAACTCCTCCACATTATCAACTCACGAGATGAAGTACAGAGAATTGAGAGACAAAAACAATGAAGCATCAAAGAAGTCAAGAATGAACAGGAAACTCAAGGAATTGCAAATGGAGCAATTAGCTGTAGAATTAGAAGAACGCAATAAAAAATTAAGGATAAGAGCGGATATGTTGGAAAATATGACTAAGAGGTTACGCGAAGCCTTTATGGCGGCAGTATCGCAGAAGAAAGCCTAAACTCCTTGTAATGTCTTGAGTTTCCCGTTTGAGTTAATTTTTACCATGATCTATATTCATGGAAATAATTTACGACGTTATCTATGAATATTGTAGTGTTTTTCACACATACCATGACGTAGCTTTTGTTTTGTTTATTACCCGGACTTGACAACTTTTTAACACTGGATTTGACGAATATGTTTAGAAATTGATTTATCTTCGTTATAATTTTAGTATAACAATATCGACACCTCTATTATATCTTTTACCTTGAGAGTGTTTGAAATTGAGTTAATTTTAGTCGTGTAGAGCTTTGATGTTATTGGATAAACTTTTCATAGTGTTAACATTTAATGATATAATCTTGAATCTATGATTGGTCGGTTAACTTTTGCAAATATTGCATGGTATATATAATTATGGTAAAGTTGCTACTCTTAATATAATTTCAAATAAATCTATTTGATCTATCAAGTAGTTTTTTTATCATGACCGTTTGTTCTAAACCCTTCAATAGAAGCAGGTAGTGGTCTCCATCATGATAACTCATACCTACATCTCAAGCAGTTTTAATAATTCACATTAGTTTCATGGAAATACTTTTTTCAAACATTGCACTTGCAGCGTAACGTGCGAAGGAATTAGAATGGATGATATCGACACTGGAATTAACTAATCAAGTATGAGACTTAATAAAAACATTCATAGTTCTTTCTCTATGAGCCAACAACTGCGACTGTGAAAACTAGTGGTGGAGTTGGTTTTCTGACAGTGTATCTACTAATAAGTACGTCCGAGCTTCTCGAAACGTAACGATACTGCACCATAAACCATGGGCACCTCATATCATAGCACCAAAATCCATAAAAAGGAAAAGTAAATAAAAATAGCATGCGCTGTAAAAGGAGTAATTTATTTATAATTCACAAATAAGACAAAATGTACCAAACATAAATCAGATGAAATTACAAATAAAACATATCACGCCGTGTCGACTATCAAGACCAATAATCAATAATATCCTTGTGACCAGGCTCTAACCTGTTACAAATTAAGGTACTTGCAATTTAATATTCAATTCAATATCTATTAGGATTTGTTGCGCATAAGGCAGACAGGCACAATAGCAGTAAACTTAATTGCACACTATGTGAACACGCCTTGATAGCAGTTGATTATTTAAGAAAGTTCGAGTGTAAAGATAAATAGTACAATTTAACATTCTAATAATAATCTAAATCGACTAAATATTTAATATAGACATATTCTAAAATAAAGAAATAAGATTCCCTATGGTGGCATTGCAATATTTTGCAGTGATATTCTCTAAAAAAGAGATAACACACCAACAATGTTCAATAGTAATACGATATTCACAAATAAAGTATATCGGTGAGCAGCACCTGTACCAAATACCTGTTCATGGAATAATTTCATAAATTCCATACAACTCGGCCCCGTTCGCCTCGTGTCCCCGCTCAAGTATCATTTATGTAACAAACTTATAGAAAAATTTACACCAATCAGTTCACGGTCACATACAATGAGCCCCAACCTTCGCTGCAATGTCCTGGCAAACTAAGATTGTTGAATATTACAAAAATGAAGTTTAGGAACAGGAATGCGCGCATAGATTGTTCTTATCGTAAATCACAAAGCAGTCTCACAGTAGAGCTTGACCGGATGGATGTCGCACCGAAGGCTGGGGCCGGGCTCGAGGAGGGATGAGCATGTAATGACCCTAAAATACACGTATACCACACCACACTAATGAATAACGGAGTCCTATATATAGCACAATTTAAGATAGTCAGTGCTTTAGCGAGTCTCGTTACACTATACACACTTGATACCGGTAAATTTACACTTTACACTCAGTCAGCTGAATGGACAGTACCAGTACAAATAGTACAGACATTGCACTGTGGAGCACGTCGCGGTCCCGCGTGTGTTAGTCGGATCCGCCGTCGTCGTCGGCGTCTTCCAAGAAGCTAAATTTATTCGATGCTACGAAGTTCTGTGAAATGAACAATTAAACAAATATAAGTTGTGTGGTAGAGGATGTGTACATTGGGACGAAAATTGCCAGAGTAACATATATCACCATTTTGATTATTAATGACTTCAATTTTCGTTATTAAGTATTTCCATAAAGAAGACATTGATATACTATTGCTCGTCTGTATCAAAGGATGAGTATTTAGAAAACAATCATCTATGGCTTGTATCAATTGTGAGCCAGTTGTTCTGGGCTGGTTAGTGGGACCATTTCTGGGTAAAGTGGATTCACCTAATATACCCACTACACCTGGATATTTTCATGTGATGTAATTTGTTTCAAGCAGCATAAGTTACGTTTTAAAGTATTGTGGTAAGTAAATTAATTTTCATGGTGGCAATATCTATATCCAACCTTCAGTAACATTTTATAAAAATGCTGTTAATTTTTATTTTTGTTTTCTTTGTACTTCAACATGTCAGTTAGCAGTTACAGCAGGCATTGTGTTATAAAACACATTAAAATAAAATGGTAATAGAATCTCACAGGTTTTTCTTGTTCCTTCAGTTTAGGCATCGGCCTATCTTCAGGATCATCACGGCGATCGCGGGAACGACTCGGACGTGCGCTACCATTGCGTTCTTCGCGTGGTCTTTCCTCTCGCCGCCTCTCTAAGGACGGTTCTCTTTCGCGCCCGTCTCGCGAGTCGGGCCTGTCGCGGGTGTCGAGCCTGTCGCGGGAGCCGGGCCTGTCGCGGGAGCCGGGCCTGTCGCGGGTGTCCGGCCTGTCGCGGGTGTCGGGCCTGTCGCGGGAGCCGTGTCTATTTCGTGAGTCGCGCCTGTCTAGCGAGTCGCGCCTGTCTCGTGAATCTTGCCTGTCTCGCGAGTCACGACGATCTCGAGAATATTCGCGACAGTCACGATCGTCTCTATGATCGCGTCTGTCACGATCGTCTCTATGGTCGCGTCTGTCATCGTCTCTTTGGTCGCGGCGATCCCTGTCGTCTCGTGAGTAGTCGCGACGGTCTTTATCCCTGTTGTAACTGCGCGAATCTCGACCGCGATCGCGATCATCTGCAAGAGCACGTGTACAAAACATTAATGGCACCTTCATGCAAACAATTTAGCTAATGAATCATCATCATTACAAGCCATATAGTTCCACTGCTGGACTCACGTCTCCTTTCACAATGACAAGAAGGGTAACATAAAAGATCATAATATAATCCGCCAAGCTCGGGTTGAGAGACTTCACACAACTTTGACAACGTTCAATCCACTCAGCTATAATATAAGCATTAATATTTACCTCGTCTCGGTCCTCCACGACGGTCACCGGAATGATCGTTCTGTAACAAAATATGTATTGCCAAAAATGTGATGCGTAAAAAACTTTTTAATTTCAAGACAGATTGCAACGAAACGATCTTTAAATATTAAGTGAGGATTCCTGCAATACATTAGTGAAAACCTTAACCAAATCGGTTAAGCCGACATCGAGATTTCCGCGAACAAACGCACAGAAAAAAAATCTAACAACTATTACTTTGGACTCTATGGCGTTAATAAAGGTTATATTATTAGCCTTTATTTACTTTAAGGTGTACCGGCATTCGTTCTGATGTTTTGTAATATGTAATTATCCTCTTAATTTAAATGAATTAAAAAGGAAGTGCAAAACAGTAAAAAGGCATTGCAACGTGTTTATTACAATTAGTACGGGAGGTGAAAGTATTTAGTCATCTCACAATGATCGTCACGTGCAAGGCAAGAAGCCTATAAAATGTTTTCGTAATCAATTCGTTTCGTACCATTCATAGCACGTCGCAACGCATTGCTCGGTGAAGTAATTTTCTAGGGGGCGTCAAATTCAAATTATGGTTATTGTGCTTGATATGTGGTCTCAAAGCACCATTACATTGCAACATAAACCATACAGTTGCTTGCCTTGTCACTAAAACAGCATATTCTTTCCGGCAAAGATATTAATAGGAATAGTTTGAAGCTACTTTATAAATAGAACAGGGTAGCGTAAAAAATTATATCAATATATATTTATTATAATTTTATATAGTATAGTATGGTTTATTGATCAAACGACTCCTTAATTCAACGACTCACCCTACGCCCCCAACGGTCCTTCTCTTCAGTTCCACGACGAGCCTCCTCCTCCTGTTTCCGTAAACGTTCTTCGATTTCTCGTTCCCTGAGAATTATTTCACGTTAATTCCTTGATACAGACAAGTCTCCCAATGTTAACATTGTACACGAAGTGTGGGTATAGAGCGACCGACTCACGCATGTAAAAACACGATCCGGTGTCTAGTTAACCCTGTCATGCTGTAGCACACACACATACTTGCAACAATTGTAGTAGCATCACTACAGCCGTGGCATTTGTGTGCAATTATTTTCCTAACAATGAATATGATATGATGATGATATAAAATGTCTCACTTGGAAGCAGTATCGACAGGCTTGGCAGCCCCGAACACTTTTTCAGCTGACACCGGTTTAGGTCCGCTCTTGTCTTGTTTCTCCTCCAGGGGCGCCCCATCAGCCGGCTTCGTGGGTACCTCCGTCTCGCGAGGCACCGTACGGGGCAGAAGGTTCAGTTTTGGTCGCTCCCGAGGCTTCATTTCTGTATGGATATTCACGTTTTTGGTAATATAAAACAATTTACGTTCATTACAAACGACGTAAGTCTATTTCATGTCGTGTTTTATCAATGGAGTTCCATGAAGCTCCGCCCATTAATCGAATAAGTCGTCAGACCACTTAACTGTGGCAATTTGACATAAGGACAAAAAATTGCAATATTTTGATATATGCAATACCAATAAAATTTTGAGGGGGGTAACGGATGCTAGTTTTTAGTAAATCGTGCTTAAAACTATGTAAAGGCACCTCTGTTTAGATTACATTTTAGTTTGATGTAATCGCCGTGGTATAAATGGTTGATGAATTGAAGTTACGATGAAATTGATTCAATAACAATTCAATGCGAGTAAAATTCCACGTATTTAAATATATAAACGTTACACACCTTCCCTCGGAGGAGGGTCGCGGTCACGATCGCGGTCGCCGAAGCCCCGAGACGCGAACCCTCTACCTTCGCGACTTCTGTGTGGACAAGACACACAAATGTGGAATACTTAATACTAATATCCGATATGTTGATGTGTAAAATGCGTTGTATTTTTGTTTCTTGAGGCAAAATCGATCAGTTAAAATAGTTGTTAAAAAATGATTTAATTTATTTCAGTCTTGTATTAAAATACTGTTGTAGAGACAATAAGAAGCACAAACCGGGCAGGATTAGGCACCTTCAATCTTCATTAAAGTTGTTTAATGATGCTATACTATAATATTTACGTATGTATTCTGCTATCAACATTCAACTTGTCAGTGAGTGGTTTCATTCACGTTTGAACCCAAGCCAACCTCTCGTTTGCGATGCACCCTGCAGTTCAACAGAATGTGGTAACAAACTTTATCCATCTGGCTAGCTACCATCTTCTGAATTCAACCATTAAATGTATTAAAGTTACCCTGCAGTGTTGAAGGGCCAATATGCGAGTTTCCCGCTTCCTTCTTGGCCTTTAATGTGTTGATTATGCGTGTTAAGGACGTCCACGAACAGCGCTGACCACTTACCATCTACATGGTGTAAGTTTTGCCGCATGTAATTCACGATGAGCTAGCTAATTGTGTGCGTTCATGCCATTCGCGATTCAGAGATTCGTAGTGCGAGGTTGTGAGTGCTGTAAATGTTTAATTCATTACTTTAAAGAAAAGTTTTAATAAATAGAAATTTGTTACCCATAGCCCCCCTCCCTCTCGACGGTGCGGAAGCCGTCACGACCGCCGTATCCACTGCGCTCACTTCTACCACTGCAAATAAATAATAATTAACATGGCAGAACATTTAAATATCTTTGAATGGTATTGTTCAAAATTAAACACTGGAATATTATGTGTGAATTAAATTTCTGCTTAAGTATCTAAATAATAAAATAATAGTTAAAATACAGTAGTGCTTTGTCGAGCTCATAATTGATAAACCACAGTGTCTACACACGAACCATCGGTCCAAAGGTAAGTTAAGTCTCAGTGCAATTAAAAAAAAATTTAAACTAGTATTAATATAGATGTGAATAACAAAAACAAGTATGAAAACAAAATAGTCATAGAGCCTAGAAATAAATGATATGATTGTAGACCCGAATAAAGTACATTGTTAAACAACCAATTTTAATTATTTTCTTTATCAAAACTATTAAACATTTAAGGTGTAAAGAGTTTCATCTATCTGTGAATGTAAGCTAATCTCACCAGTCTGTAGTACACCTTCCTGAATGTACCAAACCAGTGGTTTCTAACGTTTTCATTATCGTTACCCTAATTTTTTATTAAAATGTTTAATTTTTCCCTCACGTACCGCTAGTCTGTAATTTTATTTAATATTTAATTCTCACAACAATACTGGTCTTACCATTTATTTATTGTCTGGTAATTGAAGTGAGTCATAAATGAAATGCCAGGAAACTTACCGGTCCTCTCCATAGCGGTCCCTGCCGAAGGAGTCGCGACCACCGTAAGGCGTGCGCGCGGGCTCGGGCGCTGCCCTTTCGCCGTCACGCCAAGCTCCGGGTCGGTTGTCCGCGCTCGCTGCCATATATAACGTTACACTTTATGTTTAGTACTTCCGTTTACATATTGAAAAACAAGAATCGCTGATATGTAAAACTTAAACATGGATATTCTTCTATCTATCTATCTATCTCCATAGCAAAATGTTTCGTGCATCGAAAATAACAAATACAAAAAAAAACTATGGTTTCGAAACAGTCGCCAAGGTACCTGCTGCCTGTTTCTGACGGCAATATTCATGTGACAGGACATTTTCTTTAGTTTTGAAGATTCTTAATTGATTAATAACTACGACATGATATAGATCAGTGATTCCCAAAGTGGTCTATATCGACCCCTAGGGGTCTATGACAACCTGCAAGGGGTCTACGTCAGCGA
>DWPT01002393.1:0-16248 GCA_018251895.1 Agathymus mariae mariae | reverse complement strand
CAGGGGTGAACCGACACGACGGCGGCGGGACGCGAGTCGACGGCCGACTGCCGCCTGGTGTTACAGGGGTGAACCGACACGACGGCGGCGGGACGCGAGTCGACGGCCGACTGCCGCCTGGTGTTACAGGGGTGAACCGAATCGCATACAACAAGAAAAAAAAGGGAGGGGAGTTTTGAAGAAAAATTATTTATCCCGTCCCTTATACCGCTCGTTGGAAACATACCGATCGTTTCGTGACCAAAAATTCCACCATAAAAAATCAAAATAGTAAATATGCAAATCGTTATTAAAAATAAATCTTGATTTAACTCAACGTTATACGTGATAAATTATATTTCGTCGACTTTTTATTGAGTACAATATTTTTTGTCGTTGTTTAAATATAAGTACTATTGTTTCTTTTAAGTAATATTGCTTATGATTCGCAGAACTTTATCGACTGCAAAATATCGTACTCCACGTTGACAGTTCTATCGTTCAATCGACTATTTAATCAATTCACGATTGACCAAAGTACATGTGAGAATAATAATTATATGCATCGTACCTACTATTGCATCCATACATAGATTCAAAAAGGTCAATATAAATAAAATAGAAATGGTCTGCTTCATTCAGTCAGTAAAAAATGTTTTGTCGATCAAACACGATATTGTATGAGACGATATGTGACCGCACGCGACGAGGTTGCCAGCGAACTGCAGCGGAGACTTGCGGGCCGGAGACCTTAAAAGTGGTGAAGCTGGCGACCTTCCTGACGTCGGGCGGGAGGCGCGTGACGGTGTGGTCGAGCGGCACGAAGCTGCCCAACGTGTGCAGGTACTCGCCCGACAACCGCCATACACGTACCGAGTAGTCCGAGCTGCCGCTGTGGTCAAAAGAGAGCATCCGGTGAGTATCAACATGTGGTGCACAACTGCGTGCTTGCATGCGTGCGACAGGAGTGTCAGTGATTTGGTAATGTGCTATCCCAATGTAACCTAATGAACGAACACTCAACATTAGCATCAATTTATGACGAACACACAAGAGCTCCGGTCGACCACCTGATCGATTGCGAGTTACGAATTATAAAAAGTGTTCGTCGCACAACAAGCCGGTATCAAATTTATCTTCCGTCCGTTCGTCGAAGGGCGCGCTGCGCAGACTATTTAGACCTTAAAGCTAAAAAAATCCGGTTATCAACCGCGCGGACAGGCGAGCTCACCTGAGCAGCAACTGGAAGTCATCGAGGTAGCTGAGAGTGGTGACGCAGCGCAGGTGCGCTCGGTAGCTGTTGAGGAGCAGCGGCAGCGGCTGGCCGCGCACGCAGCGCTTGGCGCGACCCTCGATGCGGTCGCGCCACAGGAACGGGAACGTCAAGCGCAACTTCGGCATGTTCACGTGCACCTGCCGGCCGCGCCACGTTACACGGGTGTATCTCGCAGGCAGGATCGTCCTCATAAACTCCATATACTATCTATTTTATAATTTTTTCCAATTGAGAAATATTTCGTTTTTAAGTAGGTTAGTACTGTACTAGACATCCGATTTAATAGATTTTTCATGATTTCAGTGTGTCACAGTCATCATAACATCAGATATATATAATATAAGGATACCATCCATGCTTACCTTCTGGTTCCTGAGGTAGTTGGTCATGAGCCACACCTTGACATAACCGACGGTGGTGCCGGTGAAGAGATAATCATTGTTGAGGTCGGTGGCGAAGGCCGAAACGTAGTCACCTGGACTGTGCACCGCCAGGAACGAGCCTTGGTACCCACCCGCCGGGTGGTCCGACCAACATTGCACCTTCCCATTCTCCAGCGCCACCATCAGCGACGCTGGCGGGCGGCGTCAGTCACCACATCAACATATTTTTACATTTTCTATAAGAATTTACTTACTACACTTTAACTTTACACTTTTAATATCTACCTAATAGGAAATGTGAAGCGGATAGCTTCGGGATACAATAAATACATGCGGCGGTCAACGTCGACAGCGTTGACAAAACGTAGTGCAATCGAAAATATAATACGTTAACAAGATATCCTGCAAATTAGCACTAGTACGGCTCTTCGATAGCAGCAATGAAAATGAAGATCTCAATATACCTAAATATGTCATCGTATATATGGCAAGCATCGAATCGACCGTTATGACCGAATGTTTGATTAATTTTGCAGCTAAAGACTAACCACAGTTTTCCGGCAGCTTTTATTAACTTTGACTTGAAACTTCTCGGACAGGATGCTTTATGTATTTTTTTTTACATTAAGTTAATGCTTGCTTTTTACAGTAAGTTAATGCTTGCTTTTTACAGTAAGTTAATGCTTGACAACAATCCCACATGATGGAAAGTGGTAATGAAGTCTAAGATGTTCAGCACATTAACTTATAAGAGCCTCTTCACGCTCCTCTTTAAGACTCCTACATTGAAAGAAGGCGGGAACACCGACACGGGCAAGTTATTCCAGTCCAGTAGTGTTAATGCACTAAGTTTGCCTTTACCATCTTCAAACTCAGAAAACTGTATAGCTGCCTCTTCGATGACGACCGTAGGGGTGGCACGTCTTTAAGGTAGGGTGGAGTTATGAGTGTTTACCGACGTGCATTGCCTGCGGGCGAGTGGGCAAGAATATCAGGGCGTGCACGGCGAGATGGCGCACGCGCTGTGCTCCGACGGGCATCGACACGCGGGACACGCGGCGTGCGTGCGCCTTGCGCACCGCCGCCGCGCAGTCCACCGCCGCCTCCTGTCCGTGCGACATACTGCCGCACACCACACAACGCGTATGCAATAAGATCGAAGACGCTCAAACCAACCGAATATGATTCGACCGATGCAGGTGCCCATGCATAATACCGGTTGTGTGGACAGGAATTAAATTTTTTGGTCTGATATTTGTGACGGCAAATGCATGAAGGTGCGGTATCCAAAAAGACAATATGCCTGCAAAATGTATCTCTATGAACTAGAAATTTAAATTACTAATTTGAATTGAATGATGTCAAATGTAAGATACTTCAGCGCAATTAGAGTGTGAAGAGTATCAACATCCTTTGGTGAACTTGGAGGCCATTGAGAATGTCATAAAAATCCACATGAAGTGTTAGCGGCGGTGTTGCCCAATGTCCCCATTGTGTGCGACTGTTGACACGTCGCTGCCGGACATCCCGGTGTTTTGTTTAACGATACATAATAACGGAATTATTTTTAATGAATAGATATGTGTTAGTTATTATCCTAAAAGTTGGCAACAACACAAATTATTTCTTGATAGACACCTGTTAAAACTCAAATCAAGTTTTTTTTAACCTCCCATCCCTCCGTTGAACATCCTGGGTGTGGCAGCACTAACTAATGGCCAACTCAAATGTCACCGAGCGCGCGTCCGTAGGTGGTTAACCATTCTGTGGATAATTCCATTTGAACATCGACCTGTATCGTGGTGCGGCCGCAGATGGACGGCGCTGCGCGCTCGCGGTCTGCGGCGGAGAGGGCGCGCGCTTCGTGTACGTCATCTTGATGCGCAGCATCGGCTCCGTGCACGAGAACTGCCTGCGGGCGGTAGCGTTAGCATTATTCGATCCGACCCCTGTCCTGATACTGAGCTACCAATATGTCTGCCAATTTTGTAATGAAACAAGACGCTTCGAGTGATCTCGTGTTCCGCCAAAAAGCCTTTTATCTGACATCTCAGGAATACCCACCACCCAACTGTGATGGAACAGGACTACAATTCTATTTTGGAACTAAACTTTCCGAAACCGTTTCCCACCAAGCATTATAAACTCGTTTGCTTCTTAAATATATTGTAAAACCACATTTTATAACCATAGCTTATATCTTATAGTATACACGTATACATACATATTAGTTGTATAGTATACACATACAAGTTATATAGTATACAGATTAAAGTCACGTGAGTTTTTAACAGAAAAATTTAAAGAAATAGGTGTACTCACCGTAGCCAGTCAATATATATATAGTAATTTAGTATTTATTAAAAATGATTTAAATATGTACAAGCAGAAAAGTGATACACACAACGGTGAAACAAGAAATAGTTGGCATAATTTTGTTACGTCTTCATAATGCCTTTAAAAGGTTCAGCGTTCTTTTATAGGAGTCGGAATTAGTTATTACAAGAGGTGCCAAAGTAGATACGTGAGTTATCTATTGGAACTTTTAAACGACGCGTTAAAGCACGGCACAGCACAGCTTACAGGTAAACGATATTATGCTATAGATGAATATATTAATGACAAGCGAACTGCTCTCTCTCCGCTGCGGAAAATTATACCTTACACTAATAGTACCTACATTATTTTAAATTAATTCATAACTTTTTAATATGGACGGATAGAAGTTATTATTAAACGAACTCTAAATATTAAGTGACGCTTACTACAATACGTTAGTGAAATCCGTAACGAAATCGGGTAAGCCGTTTCTGAGATTAGCGCGAACAAACGCACAGACAAACATAAAAATTCTAACAATTATTGTTTTGAGTTCTATTGCATCGATAAAGGCCCCTAATAGTAGTTTGGCTCATATTTATATTTAATCTACAAAAAGCGACCAGTCAGAATTTTATTATATTGCAAGGTCGCCTGGAAAGGATAATGTCGAAACTATTATTTCCGCACAGGTTTAAATTTTATAATAACCATGTCTTATTTTAAAAGATGTGCTGACGAGTTTTGGCATTTCTTCTGCGCAATGTTAAAGCACCTTGTTGATACGGTACTAAAATAAAAATATGACGTGCATACGTGTTTTTACAGAATACCAAAATGATTAAATGATTTTGATTTTGTAACATAAAGAAGACACGAATATCCTTAATAATACACAGATAAAAATAAGACTATCTCCAGATAAGATTGTAGCTCAAACAACAACAAAAAAGTGAGTGTAGACAAATGTGTCGCACCTGAAGGGCTGTCCTGTCTCCAGCTTCCAGAGGATAAGCTCGGAGTTGTATGTGGCAGTGGCCAGCGTGAGCGGCATGCGAGAGGCGGCGGCAAGTACATCGTCCGTGTGCCTCGTCTCCCACGCCTTGCCATGCGCCGCCAGAGCACCACCACCCGTACCACCCTCCTCGAATTCCGTCACATGCCGGTTCCACCCCACCGCCATGATCCTGCACCGACGTATCTTTCCATTTGCACTGGACGCACTTGCCACCCGGCGGCTCGGCATGATCGTAAGGATCGGTCGTTCGTTACTGACAAAACCTAACACCCGCCGGTGGTACGTCGTTAAACAGAAAATTAAAGTGGTGCATTACGACAGTGTGTCGGACGGCGGGCCGCTTTGACTTGCTAGCGTTAGCACTACGTCAGCCAACGATAATTATCATTTAAGTATTATGAAGAGTAGTATCCACTGTGATTGTACACAATTCACACAGCAAGCAATCGGTCTCCGCTGTGGCCGGCAGACAGCGCTCGGCAAATTTTGTAGGAGATCTGAGTACTTCGTTGAATAGCTTCAAACCCAAGACGGGAGGACAGAAATAGACTGGGGCCATGGGTGATTGGGGGGTGTGGTGAATAACAAATTGATATATTGCCGTAATCTAATATAGCAAATGAATGATACTGAAGATGAGTCCAATCGCGTGACGTACCTTCCTTCTACCCAGAAGCAGTTCGTAACCTCGCACATACTCTCGATTGCCATTTCACGCAGACAAAGTCCTGTGTTGAAATTCCAAACCTGTGAGTTTCAAATTCTGTTTAGATGTCAATAATATTACTTTTATTACGTGATGGCTCATCTGTATCAATAGAGGTGGGCTCAAAAGCGGTGTCAGTGGATCTGCAGCGTTGCAAATGAAACACGTTAAACATTTCACGGTTAATTTAAAAAAAGAGAGGGTGGTAGCTGTCCGGACGGTGACAAATCGGGTGGTAATAAACCCAACAAATATGCGGGAATACTAGTGGGCTCAGAAAGCTATAAGAGAATTGAGATGTCAAACCTTAAGAGTCCCATTTCTGGCACCGGTTAGTAGTAGCTGGTAGCCGGGGTCGAAGCAAGCGGCCGTGATCTCTACTGGGATCAGCTCGCCATGGAGGAGTCGCGTGTGGGCATCTCGCACCATTGCGTTACGTTTACCTGACATCGCAGTTGCATCATTACGGCGTTTAATCCACAATTCAGTATCAGATCGATACTAGCGGAGGGCTCACCAGTGACGGGATCCCAATTGATGATGATGCTGTCCATACCGCAAGTGATGACGACCTTGAAGAGCGGGTTGTAAAGCACCATCGCGACGGCTCGGGAGTGCGTGAACCCATCAGTGTGCTGTGGATTCAGCTGTTCATCCAGTACCAGAACCGCTATTTTCATGGCCGCCAAGATGAGTTCGTGAGTTACTGGGTTGTAAACGGTCGTTATGGGGGTCCGCTCTCCGACTTGTGGTGGCACATCTATGTAGGTCTGTTAACATTCTTATTATTTTAAAGACACACACCAAAGAGTTGAAATCTTGGCAGTATTTAGGAAAGAACAAATGCACCAGTAAATAGAACTAAAAACAGCACGAGTAAAATGGTTTAAGTACCTGCACGCATGTCTGTCCTTGCACATCCCAAACCTTGATGACTCTATCCCTGGAGAGCGAGTACACGGTCTGGCCTCCGTTCTGTAGTACCACAGCCGTGACGCCAGCGTGGTGCCCGTGGAAAACGGCGGTCGGCTTGGCCGGCACGAATGAGCTCCAGACACGAACCACGCAGTCGGGCCCTCCCGTAACCAACACGTGAGTTTGTTCGTCAAACGCGAAACACTGGATTCCCTGAAAAAATCAGTGAAGATTAACGCATCGGCTCAGCTTACAGGTTAAGGATTTTCGAAATTATAGATGTGTCCTTATTATGAATAGTTTAGATGTATGAATAGACTGTTCTTATTACATGAAATATATCTACGTGTATTAAAGACTGAAGAAGAACTGATTAAAGACACATCAATTACAAATTTAATTGTGTCGAGCGTGGCGCATATATACTGACCCCAGCAGATACATAGGTATAGTACAATGACTGGAACTTCCAGCGTGATAATTTCACCAGAGAGGAAACCCTGCTCGAGCGTAATAGTACTGAAATGTAATAATGATAACGTGAGGTATATATATACTGTTATATTTAAAAAAATCCAGATCAGTACTTTGTCCACTCGAAACATGTTGTGGGTCTTGGAGCCGGCGAGATCGCACATCAGGAGCGAATCGGAGCAGGTGGCGCATGATACGACGCAGTGGAGCGACGCGTAGAACGACACTTGACGCACCCATTCTGCGTGTGCACGAGGACCTTCCACTAGCCGCAGTTCCGGCAGAAGATGAGGCTGCAAAGCCGTGCTACTATTTCAGACGCAGAAGATTACGCTCGGGGTTAATGCATCAAATTATATGTACCTATCTGATTTCCAAATCACACTTTTGGCTGCTTACGATTTAAGAACAAACTACAACACAATAAGTGTTATTAAAGATGTCCAAAAACATTATTATATCTAGGTAGTCGAGTCACAATATCGGCAAAAATTTAATAATCCTGAGTAACCGTTCCAGTTAAAGAGAGCATCAATCATTTATGCTTAGACTGTAGTCGATGAGCAACTACAGAAGCCTCCAATACTTGAGTTAACATTAACGCCCCATCGATTTGCACTGGAGCAGTGAGGCAGATGAGAATTCAGCTGAATTTCAAGCCATATCACTTATAAACTGCAATTATTTTTATATAATTGAAGGTTGAGAAACATAAGGAATGTTGAGAAACATATAAGAAGATCGACTCGTCGGCGCGTTCACCCGTCTCTGTAGATCGACGTGGCGCAGCTGGATAAGCGCGCGGCCCGGCTGGTTGCGGAACGGGCCGCGTTTGATGGGCGAGAATAGCAGCACGCGCACGAAACCTCCCACATCGCCGCATACCAGAATGCACTTTTCACCCTCGTCCTCGTGGAAGTGGTAGTGCATTGCACATATCTAAATACAATAGAATGCAATTAAATCCGCAGCCTTCCGATAGCAGATACCAGATGAAAGTAACATAATAAAACCATAGAAGAAGATTATCCGATACCAGGATTTCTGAGAGGGCATTAGAATTTCTGGTGGGATCTCAGGTTCAATTACTCACCATATATTCCCAGCTGGTGATGACAATTTTTAAAGTGAACGTCTTAGCTGTACAGTCATAGAACCGTAGGTCACGCTCGGTGGAGCTCGTGACGACTATGTTAACGTCCGGCATACACACCATGTCGATCACCCACGTGGTTCGTACTTTGAGATGTGCTGATGAAAGTGATATTTGAAACGTTACTTATGCATCAAAGTGGAAAACAATATTTCCGAATATAATATGTAATACTTTTAAACCCACAATAATTACGTTACATGAAAATTTGTTTAACGTCTAATGTACTTACGACTAGAAGAAAACGCAGTTCGCAAGAGAGTCATGTCGAGAGACCACCAGTTGATCATTCCGTCGCGACTGGCCGTCAGGTACACCCCCTGCATCGGGTCTGTAGTTCGGTTCTATAGGTAGATAAACTAGAATGTACTTATGGAATAAAATTTCATAAAGAAGAAAATGATTGTTCAATGGCAATGATAAAGTATAACCTTGATACGGGCCAGTAAGAGCCAGTGAACGTTTTAAGCCTTTTGTTACTTACTTTACAAGCTTGGTAAACTATTCTCAGAGACGGTTCTAGACCACCTAGCCGGTGATAGGATAATGTCATGACGATGATATTAAATGAATCGTATTAGAAGATAATATGAACCGCTGTCGATCTTACGGCTTGTATATATCTTCCGCTATTCGATGACAAAATTGAGCACCATCAGATACCATCAGTATGCTTACAAAATCAGTGAGTCTCCATAATGTACTACAAAGATATAGCATGAGTGTGGCATAAAGTGATTTTTAATGTAAACGTAACAAAACTTAACCTTGGCAACATCTGGGCAAAAACAAATCCTGGATATGGTTTGTCGGTGCATCGAGCGCATAACGACAGGCAGACCCATGATTAGCGGCTGTAGCGTCTCGCGCTGACTCTCGGCGTCGTTGCCCAAGTAACCCAGCAGCAGGTGTGATACAAACTCGTCCCATTCAATCTCACCGTTTCGATTGGTATTTATCTTACAATAGAACAATGCAGTTACACTCACATTACTGTACAATCCTTATATTAAATGCCGAAAGAAACAGTATTACAGGACCTATGACATTTACGCAATGAGACATGTTATCTGATTCCGAGAAGTAGCAAGTTAGTGGCATGCTCGTTTGCTATTTA
This sequence comes from Agathymus mariae mariae, assembly GCA_018251895.1. Classification (NCBI taxonomy): domain Eukaryota; kingdom Metazoa; phylum Arthropoda; class Insecta; order Lepidoptera; family Hesperiidae; genus Agathymus; species Agathymus mariae. The sequence continues at coordinate 6,908 of DWPT01002393.1, read as the reverse complement.
CAAGTATCTACCTATATATCAGTAGTTAAATATAAGCAAATATGGATAAATATCAGAAATAAATAAATGATTGACTAGTTATTATTATTACTATTAACTAGTTATTCGTTAACTTTTTAAACCGACCTTCAAAAATAATATCTTGAACTCATCGTCATCGTATTCTACGTTCAATAAAGTTCGTAACAGTTCTCGGAATTCGTTCGGAAGTAGCTTATTCCTGTAAGCCTCTTGGAACGCTTCCTTGATCTTCACCATATCGGATTGAGTACAACGGTCGTGGAGCGGTGCATTTCGCCATTTGGCTCGAGACTGTGGCGCCGAACTGAGTTCAGACTTAGATGAAATAGTCATCAATGATTTTATGTCACAATCATTCGCCATCTAAATGCCAATGTTAATTTTATTGTGTAAAGGAATATAAATATTATTCAGCTTTGAAGACTGACTGCATTCACAAGGTGCAATGACATTTGTAATAATAATTGTTCAACGCAGGTACAGTCCGTCAAGAAAGTCATGAAAATAATGTTTGAGGAACTACACAGTATTACAATTACAGACATTATTGCATTACTGTCAAACTATGAAGTTCAGCTGTCACGTTGCTGATTGGGGCTTGTACGTTTTATGTAAAAATTGATATTTTTATCCTGTAATCATTTCCTATTGAAAACGAGAAGAAATGTTTATAAAAGCGGTGCGCAATAAATAATATTTAAGGTGTTTCATAAATGTATGGCCGAATTTCAAGCGGAAAACTTACTTTCCAAATTGGACGATGTTTATGGTCGAACTGCACAAATAGCCGGTAAGCACATATTATGTTTTATCTCTAAAAGAAGTAAAGTAATGTGACAAAGACTTGATCTTAAAACTAATTCTTTAGTTTTATTGCAATGCTTACATTTCATGGCGGTTGTGAAAGGTTATGAAATTTGACTAAGAATTATACTACACCGACATAGTTTTGATCCTTTTTATCCTTTTAATAATTAGGTACTTATAATTAATAGGGGAGGAGGTTCTCCGGTGCAATCCCCTCGGTGCAAGAGGGAGTGGGAGGAAGAAGGAGGAACGTGGGAAGGACTCTCTACCCCGCCGGTACAACCCCCCTCTTCTAGACAATGCATAGGTCCCGAGATATTAATGATTAGTTTGATTATTTACCAGAGTTTAGTTTTAACTTACCTCGATATTATGGGTTAGGTACGTTAAGTTTAATTCGACAATACTAAGATGGAGGGGCGAGCCTATGCTGGTGGTCTCAAAGGTTTCATTGGCGATTTTAGCGATTTTCATACAAACCTCCCCCCTTCCGCTCACACCCCTCTACTAGAGGAAGTTGGTACCTTCCTTCCTTTATTTGTAATCTAAATCTAAAATGATGCTTAATTGTTGTTTTTTGTGTTCCCGAAAGCACAATTCGGCGCTACGTAGATGAGGGCATGAAGAATGGGGGCAATTTTATAATGCCTGGTAAACACAAGCAGAGCCGACCTAAAAAATATATAGACAATTTAACATTGTGTAGATACTATACGTCAAAAATGATACTATATGTCAAAAAGTATTTTTTTACACTGTGCAAAAAGAAGTACCAACATAAAGAAAACTATACGCTATACAATAATTGACGAATAAAGATTTGAATTTCGATTGTAGCCTTTAGTAAAGTATATATTCTTTTTCCTTTGTCAACTAAATCAAAATATGGATGAAGTTGTTTTCAATTTTTTTTTATTGTTGAGAACAATAAATGCTTTATATAGTCTATATTTATTATTACCTGCTATTTTGTATAATCTGTGCCTCTTTTCATATTGTAAGTGCGATTTTTGTGAGCATAGAGGTACATAAGAGTAGGGGAGACATACGGCTGCCTGCAAGCCGAAACGTCCGACGATTAGAAAGAGAAATAAGATTGTGGTGCCCTATTTGTCTTTCTCTATTAACGCTTGCATATTAAAGAACAGCTTATTTATCAAATAATAAAATCAAAACAATTTACAAATTACACACGTTTTTGACATTTTATAAACATATTATCAACCGCAATCATTCAACTATATCAACAAACCGTCGAATCGTTCTATTATGCTCACATTTCTCACAAATTGCACATGTGCGAGAAGAGAAAGATAAAGAAGGTGCCGCAATCTTCTCTCTCTCTTTAACCGAAGGACAGTTGGAAGCCTGGCTACCCTGCGTTATCCATAATACCTCCATATATGTGAATTTGTGTATAAACGTAGGTAATCTTCAAAACCTCGACATCTACTTGAAAAATTCTTCTACTATTTAAAAGATACATTTCTTCGAATGGATATAGACTATTTATTCACTATTATTTCATAAAATGCGGGAACACATATAAGTAATTGAGCTATTTTTAGAATTTCCTTTAAAATATCTCACATAATACCACACGATTTCCACATCTTCATCAATAATTATCTATTACAATTCAAACATTATACTGAAATAATTATATCCTTTATTATATTTCGGTCTATTACCTTATGTTTTACGATCTAATTTCATGTGTTATAAAAATATGACCATTTATTCCCTGGTCATAAAGTTACAGAATTCTTTCACTTCCTTGGACTACGTCTTTGCTCATAATAAAGACATGTAACTAACATGTCACTTGCATAGTTAGACTATTGATCCAATACTTATTGTCACCTTTTGCTTTTTTCGAGGGTGAAAACTTTCAAAAGTCAGTGCTTCCTGGTCTTCTTCAGCGCTATGTACAGGACTCCGGAATCTCCAACAGAATGCAACCGGAGTCCTGAGCGCGTGCCCCGCCGGTCTCTGCTTGTGATGAGCCACCACTGTTTACGCTTTTGCGGTTTACGCTGTTTACTTCTAATGTTTACAACGGTATGCGGCCGTATACCGTCATCCTTCCTGGAGTAGCTGACTGGATGGTTCGAGCTCCCACCCTAGCCGCCCACAACCACTGAAGCCCCTACGACAGGCAGGAGATACCGTAACTCTATTCTGGTCCCGAGCTACAGGGACACACGTTGTCACCCACTCTAGGACAAATGCGGTATTGCCATTTCTATTACGCGATGTTTCAATATAAGTATGAAGTCGATAAAATAATTAAAAATCCATATATTTTTGCTTATATGATCTTTTATGTTATGTTCTCGTTAATACAAAAATAAGATTCCTTAGCATTCAATGAAATTAAAAAATATATGCGCTTTGTAGCACATAACGATTAAATTACATTTGTATCCATACAAAAATTAACACGCAAAAATTACTTTTAATAGCTATTTATCTTTCTTTTCAAGCCTTTTTCTCAGTTGACACCGTTACTGTTCGAATTTGACGTAGAAAACAAACGATACAGTAGTACGTATCTGTGGTAGATATGAGAGCAGCTATTAACTATCAACATTTTCTGTCTGTACTGTACGGAATTTGTATTGTAACACTGACACATATCTTTATTTAAACTCAGATGACTACCTAGCTGATCACTTTACACCTCAATGACATTTGTTAAATTAACATCATAAAGTTTTGATTCACAAAAATAGTAGAAATGTTTCTAACAGTACGCCTGCTGAGTAACCGGCATCCGTCGTTTATAGCACGCACAGTGTTCGTGAAAAATAACAATGTGGATGACGCGTGCCGACTTATCAACCGAATCCTCGGAAAGGAGGGCATCTTAGAGCAGTACCGACTTACGAGATACTATGAGAAACCCTTCCAGGTAACGATAATACTTCATGGTTCCTGTGAAGACTAGCAATAACTGACTACTGACGATACACCACATCGTCTACCTGATGTTTGGTTACTGCACTGTGGCCATCGATCCATTAATTTTATGAAATAATTAAATATTAATTACAAACTTTATACTCCCAGACCAGGAGGCGCGTAAACCATGAAAAGTGCAAAGCCATATATAATGAAGATATGGAAAGAAAAATCCAGTTTGTTCTGAGGAAGAACCGTCATGAACCGTTCCCAGGGTGTCATTAGTGAATTAAATAGATTGTAATATTGCAAGTAAGGTTATAAAAAATAGATAACACATAAAAATGCAATTTTATATTTTACACTTGCATTACAGTAATAAATAATTGCCTTAACAAAATATTTACAGGAATGTACATGAAATATAGTTATGGGTTACATGATAAAATAAAAAAATATTTCACCAATTATAATAATATACACCATCTTGGAGAAGCACCTAAGCTGCTCTGTGAAGTACCATAGGCCCAGAGGGCTGGCGTTTGGTCATATATAGCTGAGGCAGGCATCCCGCCTGCGCACATAGAAGTGGTAGCGATAACATCGATGACATGTCTTGATCCCACACCGGTAGCTCAGGCCTCCCTGCGGCTTACCTTTGCAGTACTTAAGTCCGCATGGGTACCAGTTCACGCACACCTGCCATGAACATCAAATGGTTAATAAGGGACTGATGTAACCTAATACTACTGCCCATTATAATACTAACAATGTGTTTTTCTAATATGTAGATTTTTATACGAATTCTGTAACTGATAAACAAATATACATAACAGAATGCACAATAAAATGTACGATAATCAGATATACAATATGAATAAATCATAAAATAAAACAAATATTTACAGATTTTTTTTGTCAACATTAATATAGAAGTGGTACTTGACAGGTTAAACACACCAAATAGAGAACTAAACATTGTGACTTATGAGGGTAATCAAATTATCATCCTATGGACAATTGCTACTGTTCACCATGCTGTGGTGGGTTCAATGACGACATTCCATACAATGACCCATTCAGATCTGCAATATGTAGATGGCCACTGGAACATTTAAGTTTTCACTGTGTACATTGACGGCATCATATTTGTTTATGAACGTAGTCGCATATAGACTATTTGACCTCTACGTGACAGATGCAATCTTTGGCGGGGTCGGTTTCTGCAAGGCACACGCTGACGGCCGGCGTGCCCTCCGCTGTGCGCGAGCCCAACGCGTGTTCTGGGAAAGGCGTGACGTCCGCTTCGTAAGAGGACTGTTCCAGACCTGGGAAACACAGAAAGTTCAAACTAAAACCCATCAATTGTACTTTGTATTATTATTATTTGAGATTGTGAGGATTAGAAAAGAATAGAAGCTTCAGAGCTCATTCAGAAAAATTGTCCCAGTACTGGGAATTCTCGGTTCTAAACCGTATTAATGGTATACCTGCTCTGGGCGCCCAGCGGGTGAGGTCGGCGGCACGCAGATAGACACGGTCCCGTGCAGGCACGCAATGCCGTGCGGCGACAGGCGACAAGCGCCGCGCGGCGTGCCCCGCCCACGCTGTCGCCGTGCTCTGCCGCCAACCCTTGTCCTCCTCCGCCACGCGCACTGTACCTGGGTTTTTCTAACCAACGCACAACCGGTAGATGTAAATATAAAAATAGCAAACATACACTCTTATTATGCTCCATTAGTGATTGCTGAAATTATGGCCACTAATAATAACTGAACTGAAACACTGGTGCGTGCACACTGTACGTTCGCTCTCTGCCCACGGTTTTTGTTACACGCGTCACGTTATTCTAAATGTACTTAATAAACCCGTAATATACGTGAAAAGCCTTGTGCTATAAATTTTATATTACTGTATAAGCATTTCCCAAAGGCCAACACACGAAAGAACAGAATTTCTGGTGTAACCTCTACTTTTATATCATTTAATTCTTCATTTGTTATAAAATGCCATCTACACTTTCCTATCTTACGTCCAAGGAATGAACCGAATTTATCATTTAGTTCAGTGATACTCGTTAAGATCGGAAGATGATCCCCTCTTATAGTAATTTTATAAATAATTTATTAAATTATTCAAAAAAGGTTGTCAGAAATTACCTTATAACAGATGCAAGGACAGGAAAGTGGATATCGAGTTTAAGTCAACACCTTAAGTAAGGTTTTAGTGCAAATGAATATAGTACCCATAAATCACTAAACAAAAGAAACCCCACCTGTCGGAGTTTCGCCATTGCATCGGGCGCAATGAAGTCCGCCTGCGCTGCATGAGTCAGGAAACAGAGTGTCTGATGGCCACTCTGACCGAGCTCCTCCTCTCCAGGAATAATTACCTTCATAGCTTCTACTTCCTGAAAATATGGTTGCATTATAGATCTCCAAGTTACTAGGTAATTTTGAGATGCATCATAACATACAAAAATAGATTAGTGGAATGATAAGGTTGATTGTAATACTTGATTATTTAACCAGATGTATATCTGCGACGTCTGAACACTAGATCAACGCTGTTCGAACTGCAGGCCCGCGGGTTACATTGTAACCCATCAACGCATTTGAATTTGCCCGCCAAGAGTAGTCTTTAACTTTTTACTTCAAATTTATTGCCGACATTGCATTATTAGTAGCGGCGACAGGCAAAGGAACTTGAATGTAAAATTTGTGTCGACTTTCAATATTGATTGGTAGATTATTGTTACTGGCTGGAAATTTACCAGCTACATTTATAGATGGCTGGCGATTGATCATTTATTTGTTTATTTTTTTGGACTTTATTGTAAAACTTTGACGATGTAAACAGTGCTTTGTCCCATGTATCATATTGGTTTAAGATAAACAATTTAGTTTATGCTAAAAAAACAAAGTGTATAGAATTTGCACTACCAAATGTGCAGAAGGTAGGCAAAATACTTAAATTAAATAATGAAACATTGACTATGGAACAATCCAGTGTTTTTAGGTGTCACCCTAGATTGTAAGCTTCAGTGGGGGGCTCATATATCGGTTTTCGCATGTAAACTTAGTAGGTCTGTTTATGCTTTTAGGAAGATAAGACTGATTACTGACGTAGAGATAGCTAGACTTGTTTATTTTGCCTATTTTCATAGCCTTATGTCT
>DWPT01002392.1:0-16250 GCA_018251895.1 Agathymus mariae mariae | reverse complement strand
ATTTATTTTTCACTTTTTAGTCTGTGCCAAACTCATAAATTGGAGAATTAATTAATTATTTAGACTTTTTTTATTAGGAAGACCCACTCAGTGGTCCCCGTATGTTTATTATTATTGTTATTATATTATTATGATTATTAAACTATTATCAAATTATTGCATTGTCATCGGTCCTTGATACCTATGCAAAGTTTCAAATTAATGAGACTTCTGGAAATTGGTGAAAATTATGTTCAAAGATTCCATTACATTACATACATACAGCCGAAGCCAATATAAGCGTGTTAAAATATTTTTAGGGGCCTTTATGAACGCAGTAGAACTCAAAACAATCTGTGCGTTTGTTCGCTTTAATCTCAGAAACGGCTCATCCGATTTCGTTATCGTCTCGTCTAATGTATTGCAGGAAGCTTCACTTAATATTTACTGTTTCATTGCAATCGGTCCAAAAAAAAGTTATAAATTTATATGTTACTGATTCATAGAACGAGAAAAACGAAGTCATAAAACAGTGCAGGTGCTTCTAAAGCGTAATAAATCCTGACACACGCACACTCCCGCACCATAATTCCAGTTGCAGGTGGATTGGAAACAAGCGAACGAGACATCACAATTTGCCATGTTCAGTACAAAGGCCGTTAAAAAGCCAAATTAACTGTAAATCGAAATTCAGGTTTCCCAGTTTACCTGCTTTTTTGTTTCTATTCACGAGATTTAGCTACTTATATTGTAAGGCTGTTTACAACAAGGATATATAGAGATATGGCCCTAGGTTTCGTCACAACGAGGCCGCATTCCAGTGCTTATATTCCGAATTAAGCGACGACTTGTCGCTTTGCGTGTGACAGGACAAAGTGCCCGATGTTTGGTTAGGTGACAGCCCTACTTTGTTACTACTCCCAATATTGTACGGAATGAATATGCAATTTGAGATTTGTTGTCCAACCGCATTAGTGCCATTTGATACGGGAATGTTCATTTGAGAAGTTTGTTTGTTGCAAAATATTATTTCGTCGTACGAACTCTTTTAAATTGGCTCAATTCGCATATTATACTAGTTTGCATTTGGGTCAATGTGCAATAAAATTGTATGAAATTTTATACTAACCTGAAACATTTTTTACATAGAAAAAATCAATTATTTTGATTATCAATTATTAATTATTATCAATATTCACCCCAGCGAGTGTAGCAATTATGGCTTTACCTCCCTCATTCTACGAGGAATCTTGAGAGAAGCACAGGAACAATAATTTACGAAACAAAATACACAATTTGGGCACAACGGGAACACGTTATATTAAGTAAAGTAACACAGTAATGGAATAGATTTTATTAAAGCAGCTCACAAAAACATTTGCTGTAACTCTGGGTTCTACGTCAAAACGACACCAGCACACTGCCGTTTCCTTGTAACTGTGAACAAGCAAAATAATGGATTTTAATAATTTAATTTTCTCCGTTACTTGGAAAAAAAAACGACAGTCAAATACTGTATTTTACAATGTATGGTGATGAGTATGATGTAATTAAAACCTGAATATCTAATCGTAGAAACATCAGCGATCCGATCGCAGCAGGATACGTAAAATAAGATCTGAATTACCTTTCCATTTGCAAGGTAAACGACCGATCCGTCGAGACAAAGCCCAGTTGAAGTTCTAATCAATGGCAGGACCGCTCATAAACTTTACGACGATAGACTCTAGATTTTTACTGCCTTCAAGTGGTCTACAATTTATACAATTAAAAGTTATTTATTGCTGCTACCAGCCTCACTATCTGCAAGTTAATGCGTTTGGGAGTCTGTGTTCGTTACGCTTCTGTATTTGGTGAAATGTCAAGACACTATACAATAGACACACACGAGTGGTAAATCAAACAGGAATTGTTGTTACTGAGACAGTTGAATTAGCCGAGTTTTTAACATATTATACTAGTTGACTGGTGCATATGGAATTTTATCAGTCTAGTATATAAGCTAATTTACTAATATATAGTAAATATTAGTAATTAGCCTCAAGCTTCACAGTTTGAAAGTTTGGATTAACATAAAGTTGGAACTGCTTATTATTATGTGAAATAAAAAGTAAGGTACAATAAACATTGATTAAATGCAAGTTGAAAAAAAAAAGTTGTTATAATACAGATATTTTACATTTTGAGTTCATTAAACATTTATCTTTGCGAACCAACAATTAATTATTATACTATACTCTTGATATATAACTTCTGTCCATATCCGGAATCATTTATCTTCAAATAATCTTTCGATTAGGTGCCGTGGTTCCGGTGATTACTTTTCGCATATACACCAAATCACAAAACTCACGCTTTCATTTTGTAATATATACAAATGCTATCTACTATTTAAGTATATATATGTTTAAAATTCAAAATTCAATGTGCAGCTTATACACAAACATACAAGTTATTAAAATTTATAGTGATTTGCCTATTAAAAACCAGTTTTCACCATAACTGTTTTTCTAATATAAATAGTTATTATTTGTTACAATATTTTACCACCGTAAGTTGAAGGAGCTTTTTGTTTTTTAAAGTGGTTTTTACTTATACATACAACTTTGAAACGTATTCCGTCATAGGTCGTGACCGAGATGTTTGTGTAGGGTTTTTGTTATGACCAACGTATTTTACTTATTTCCTTATCGCCTACTATATAACTTTTAAGGAGGTAATCGTATTTAAATAAGAAGTGGCAAGCGTGGACCCTTGTGTAGACATCGAATTAAAGCGAATTAATTTATTTGTACACTTATATTAATAGTCTTGTTTGTTTCTAAAACTACTTAATGGCATAATTACCTCTAGTTCTAAAAGCGGTCATATATCTGAAGTTTGAGATCGCATGAGATTTATATACTTACCGAATATTTTAAAATTAATCAGTAACTAAATATTTCCAACATGACAATCACAAAGTTTTTATTTGCACCTGTTATTTCCAGTGTTATGTCCTTGCCTTTTATATATTAATTTATGGTATTATATTCTTTACTTACAAGCTATGATTTAACACGTCATCTACAAAGATCCGATACGTAAATTACCGATCAACTTTAAAACCGTATTGTAAAATCGAACACTGAGTCCCATAAATGAACGTCTGTCACAGGTGTTATATAAAATCTCCCGAAAATCGATCCCAGGACCCCTCACTGTGCAATCCATCAACCAACTGGGGTACGGGGTCGTCAACTATGAATCAAAAGTATATAACAAAAAGATGTAATTTCGAATCCTTTGACTTTGTTACCTCATTTGATTTGGAGCATTTCACAAAGGGCTTATTTCGTTTTAATGAAAGCTTCGAAATTAACAAGTATGGAATCCAAAATTCTAAATATAAGTGGGTGCAGACAAGCCAACGGTACGGTGTATAAAAGACATGAGCAATTTATACGTCCGACGCTTTCGCTTTTCATCAATGCCCATCGCTTACGCCTACAGCACATCGCCCGAAGCGTTAATCTCTTACGCTTCTAGAGAAGCTGTTTTTATTGTATACGATTTTCAAACTCATTGGCTCGCTTAATGAGTTTTTCGAACTATCACACCGTTACATTTAAGAGAGTATAAGCTTACGATTTTGATATAAAATAGTGAAGAAATTTGGTAACGAGATTTAGCATGCTAAATATACATGTTAAATGCAATGTCCATGTTAAGAGTTAACTATTTCATACTGTTTATTTTTAATAATTGGGAACATTAATTATTTAATTTGAAACGGATAGTCATGGTTTTTGTACGTCAACTAATTATCGAACCGGTTACATGGATCTTGGTCACTAAATTTTTTTTTGTAGCAACAACCGGTAAATGTGCAAGCTGATCATGTGATAGTCGTTAGACACGCCGCCCATTCATATACCCACTCAATGTTACCGATGCGTTGCCGGGGAAAATGAACGGTCAATAAACCCGCGTATTAATTCTATGTAACACTACAAGCAAATTCGTAAAAATATTGTATGGGACATGTATATCACTCAGTATCTACGGAACAAAGTTGGGTGATGTAAGCTCAGCAATTGTGAATAGTAAGGACTTTTAGCTTTATGCATCACACGACCTAGGAAGTTTAGCGTGCGCTCAAAAAGACATTGGCTCTGTAAATCATCACCTTTTCCGAATTGGTCATATTATATATGCGTAAAAATACAGTATTAATATTTAATTATACCACTCATTTTTGAAAACGATTGCAATGAAAATTGAATGATTTATTGCTATATTTTTGTGTATATTGAGGAAGTTGAAACTATGTACTATGCAAATATATGTTTTCAATGAACGAGTATTTTATGTTTAATTGTTAACTAATATACTCTTATTCAACTGAAAGTGAACGTGAATTATTTGAAATAAATTACAAAGTCGAATACTCGTATGTTTATTGAAGTATATATTCTTCTGTAACAAATATGATGGTAGTGTTATAGGGTTGATATCCCGTAATTTATTTCACACTCGCAATATTATATCGCAATGATTATAGTTATAAGCATTAATTATAATCTGCTTTGGTTATTAATTAGTGTTTTCTGTGTTATTTAAGCCTTTGTAGTTAAGCCGTGACGGTTGACTTATGGCGTAAATTATGTAAGAAGTAAGTGTGCTGAAGTAATTATCCAAAACGCGATCTAAATATCTTTTTGATGATAAATATTCATCAGTATGTGTTAGCAGTGGATACAAAAAACAAAAAAATAATAAAGATAAGACAACTTTCTAAATATGACACAGAAGTGTCAGTGACAAATTATTGTAATATAGACGTGTTGGGTATCTAGATATATTGATATATTTACTAATCGTAACTTATATAAAATCTTTGATGATATAATATTTTTGATAAGTTAATTCACAATATAACATATTGATTGTTCAAGCTGTTCTGGATACGGTTCTTGGTAAATTTAACAGTTTTTATCCTCGAATTAATAGAGTTTAAGTTTCTACCACGGATCACTCGTAGCGGCCAATTTAAGCATCATTTACGTATATAATATAGCATCGGGTGTCGCGGATATATCAAAATTTAAAGCACGTAATGCGCAAGTATTTTTTTAAATACTTCTTTAAGGTAACTGACTAACTCACTAACTTTAACTAAGTGCGGGCGCATAGAAATTTGATCAATAAGTTTTTGCCTACGATAATGATACACGACTAGCCAAAAATATATTGAAATTGCCTGAATAAAGATTACAAAATACAAAATCTATTATTATTATTTTTATACTTAGAATGGCGTATTAAAAGTAATTATACAGCTGTATATGATTTTCGAATGTCGCATTCTACTTTGTTACTATTATTTAGATGTATTTATAAGTAAATTTTAAGTTTTATTGCCATTAAACGAACGTTTGAATGTCTTGGTCACGCCGGCAATCACACTATTAATCAATTCTGTTTTGACGAAGCGTGCTTAGATATTATTGAACCCTCGACCTTCTTCAGAAGATTGCGTGTCACGAGGCCACATGACACTTCTGTGGAGTTGGTGTTGGATATTTTAAAAGATGTTTTATGCAATAGCGAAATATGCTAATGAGTATGAGTAAGTTAACGGTTTACAAAGATAAGTACAACTTTGAAAAATGATAATTATCTCGGCTTTGAATGAAGTCTAAGCTTCAGGCTTATTAATGAATACAACAAAGAACTCGAATAGTGTTTGCTGCATAAATAATAATTAGCAGATTAACTTTGCTTAGTCATATAAGCCTAGAATGAACTTACCTCGACAGGCTCAGAAAGTGATTACAACAACCACGTCTTATGCCCTGGGTCACTACTCACTACGCAATTATAGTAGAAGCAGTAGAAATTTGTGCCTGAAAATTACCAAAACATTTTTGAACACAGGGTCAAAAATGTTTTATTAATATATATGTATGATACATGTTCATAATTCCATTAAATAGTTATTAATGTTTTAAATAGGCACAGCGTCATCCGGACCGCCCACATACAGTGGGATCCTGTTGCAGGTGTGAATGAGTGCGTTTGTTATTTATCCCCATCAATTCCCTCGAAAACTAACATTGAATAGCCACTTCTCAGAAGCAATATGAATAATCGAGGCCACCAGTATTAGCACATATACACGTTTCCTGTAGAAAGTTCAAACATAAGAAAGGTAAATGGCGAACCTGCTCGCTAATAATTCCATCTACGTCTCGTGTGACGGTGGTCTGAGGAGGTTTGATATGTACGGTATGAAGAAGGAAATTATAATATATTTATTATATTATGGTCTAGAACTTCTTGTAGGTAGTTATTAGGTATTTGGAGTATTGTGATATATGCACATATGTAAAATTCCACTGTTCATGTGTTTGTAACATTTCACGTCCTCAACAGCTTGGCAATATTTTGTTTTTTTTACTTATAGGGTCACCTGGATGGTGAATAATCATATTTGGACACGTTAGGTAGGGGTATTACCGGGATTCACATTAATAAGAATAAGAAATTTAGATTAAGTTTGATAAAAAATATACAATACTAAGTTTGCAGCTTCTCAGCAATATTTGAAGTTTTATTTCCATACATAATTTGTTCACACACACAAACCCCCTATGTCATGTATCGTGTCGTGAATATGCACAAAATACAATAAATATTACTAACTAACATTTATCCGTTACATAAATGTTTATCCCATCCGAGAATCAAACCCGGAACCATTGTGCACTACGTACATGGTTACTACGAAATTAATTCAGTTGGCCCAGGGTTGTCATACAATGAAAACCTATGAAATTACGTAAATCTCGTGAAACTACAAAATAGTTTATAGGCGGTAAAAATTTATATCTTGATACGATTTTTAAATTATAAAACTATAATAAATCTTTATCTTAGTAAGTAATACCTTATTGCTGGATCTGAACTTGGCAAAATTAAGTTTTCAGAAATCAACTGATCATGACTTACATGAACTGATCAAGATAAAATAAAATAAATGTAAATTTATATTTATTGACTTGACTCGATTTTGACGATATGCTTGGTCAACAATCAATCCGTTCCAGTAACGGTTCGGAGTGAAGGAAGCTGACTCGGCTGTGTTGTCAGGACCGAATTAAGTATGTACACAGAACCAATACTGTAGTCAAATTATTAGTTACATAAATTATTAGTACATCTGGTAATAGAATAAAGCAATATTTTAAATCGAGACAGCTGAACGTCGGTGGATATTTAAAAAGTCATCAAACAATATTTCAGCACTGTATCAGAGGTTTAAAATCCATCAATGCACATAAATCATTTAGCGCGGACGGCGAACAATTAAAAGGAAACAGCAGGCCGTTTTCTAGATACAAACTCGTTCGATACGGATCTTTCAATCTCTTGTTCCGAAGATCGATGATTCGATCCGATCTGCTCATTATATTTGATCAGCCTGATCATTACGTTTGTGGTCGTGTGCGCGGAGTATAATGATTACCTTGACAATTGATTCGTTTAAGGCATCGCTTTTCAATTTGTGATCGCGGCTTATCTCCCCGTACTAGAGCTATATAGATTAAAGTCAGGTGAGTCGTTACGAGAAAAATGTAAAGAGATAGGTGTTTACCTGTCAATATGTTTATAATAATATAGTGTCTATTAGAAAAAAAATAATATAAACATGTAGAAAAGTGAAACACAAACATGAAACAAAAAATAGGCATAATTTGGTTGTGTCTTCATATTACTTTCAAAATGTTCAGAGTTACGCGGCTTGGTGTTAATTTTTAAAATAAATTCCCAAGTAATTTACTAATAGATTTAGGTGTAGGAGCTTTTAAGCGACGTGTTAAACAAGAGCATGTAGGTAAACGACAACATGATATATAATATAGATTCATGCATAAATGACAAGGAAGTGTCTGTAAACAACATTGCCGCAACGTATTCCGCGCAGGTCAATACTTACTTTGTAATAGCCATATGTCGTTTTAAAAGATGTGTTGAGGATTTATTACCGCCTCCGTTAAAAGACCTTTTCGAAAGGGTAGCAGAATCAAAAAATTAAATACATACCAATATAATTAAATAATTTCGAATTATAACTTCAGAAAATTAAATGTTACTAAAGTTTCATTACTTAGTACGTTGAATGCGGTTGGTCCTTCTGTCTCAGAGTGAAAAATTCTACGAAAAACGAAAAATGAAATAAGAATGTGAACATTACTAAATTTAAACCCGAATATATTAAATTTCTTTAAGATTTCGTCAATCCGTTTGTAAATTACATGGATTTATTTAGTGAACACATTATATTAATTGAGATGTTTGTTAAATATACACTTTATTCACTAAACATTATGAAACAATTTTAATCTGATTGTGTTATTTCTTTCTCACCTACGATGGCTTTAAGTGACGTGCATAACGTTAACTGACCCAGAGAAACGAATTACCAATTAGTCTTTGTCACGTCTGTGGTAGGTATTCTTTCTTGTCAATTTCGCGGTAATATCATACGCACGTTAAAATCATAAATAAAGCCATACATTTTCATGTTATTGACTAAATAGTTTTTTTGTTGGAAAAGTATGGGTTGTAAATTTGTATAAAAATCGTGTGTATATTGCAGCCATAATTAAGTCGTGATTGTCCGAAATTTTTAATGGCTAACAGATATATAAAAAATAGGGGTGTCAGTGCCGATGACCGCTAGTGAGCCGCCGCGACGGATGCGTTTAGTCGTCTAGTGCTGACGACTTCAACGCTTAAAAATATATAGTTGTCTACTGCTAGTTGTATGATAAATTAACATAATTATAAAATACTCCGCATTTGGAGTTTAGTTGCATAGCCAATTGAAACTTAACCAAGGTTACCTAACTTTTCTTGGGAGTAAATATAAATTGCCCGCATTGAAATAACTTGAAGGGTGCCTAAATGATAATTTAAAGATAACGATAATATGTGTGTATGTCTCGAAGTGTGTGATAATTACATTAAATTTAAATTTTTTTTACATGTATATGTAAAGATACATACACAAATGGCGTAAATGACGATTCTGCAATGAAAACGGTAGCTAGCCAAACAGATGAAGAACTTTACTGGTACGCATGATTCTCGTCGGTATTATAGGTAAGAAGGAAATTGGTACCGTCGCGTCGTATATAGAACAACAGCATCCATAATATATATAGCAAAGATCGACTTAAGTTCAAGGATTGATGTAGTCTGTACAAAATGAATATACAACGTATATTATAGGCAACTTAGGAAAAAACAATTATGTAACTTGCACGCTTTCTCTTTCATTTGAAGCAGTTTTTATAAGAACCGAAAACGTAGTAGCAACGGCTCCCATTTAGTCCTTAACGTTACGCTTTTCACGTGTGATTTCTCAAACAACTTCACCTTTGATATAATGACGTTGTTAGAACTAATTGAGTTGTTATTGTTATATCGGTCTTGTTAGCATATCCAATTCGTTCTCTCATTATAAGTGTTGCGTTGGTCTCGACCGTTGCTGAGCTGATTTGAGTAATAGCTATGTTTCATTGGTCGTATTTTATGTCCGCTGGCGATTGATTATTATTTTTTAATAAGCAGGTTTTAAATTATCTAAATATTTCTCTTTAGTATGTGAAATGATTATGACAACGAATTTGGTTAACCGAGTATGCTTTAGAATGATCATATGGTAAATTGAATAGTTCAATAGATGTTTGAAAGAAGTTTGAAATTCAGTCATTAATGCATGACAATAGCACGTGTGATGGTTGACCACTCGCAGCAAAAGTTCATGAGCGCTTTATGTTTTGAAAAGCTTATTAAAGTTCCGTTAGTTATCGTCGACTTCAGGTTCACTAACAGCACGTATTTGAAGTTAATGATCACTTAGTTTGGCAATGTAAGTGCGCGGAGAATCTGCATATTACAAAATGCCAGGATAGAGGAATAGAAAGAGTTGCGGCTATTTTGGATTGAAAAAATGGACAGGAATCGTTTGTAACTACATTTTAGTTGGCTGTTATTATAAAAAATAACACTTAATTAACAATACTGAGATTGTTAATTAAGGTTTATATACGATTGAAGTCAATTAATTACAGATTGTTTGTAGCTCATTATGTTTTTTTTAACAATTTCTACTGTTATCAAGTAATTTAATTAAACATACTATGAGACATGTGAAAAAAAAAGTGACCAAACATAGTATTTAGCCGTAGAAATGTTCACTATGTCGAATTTATCGGCGATCTGCAGCTCACTCCACGCAATTTACCACCACTAAGACACACTACGCCTACGCTGAGTTCAGTACCAATGCTAATGATTTATTAGGTGATTCTTGAAAACTGCGAAGTTGCGACCCGTTTGAAATAATGTTAATAGACTTGGCTGCGTAATAGACATAACCACGCCTACATATCTTTAGTGGGTCTTGGAAGAATCACACTTTACTTAAATACGTTTTCGATTAGTTATCGTGGGGGTGCCAGCAGGTTATACACATAAATGTGGCCTAAAACCTACTTCAACTGATACGTAGATTATTGTTGTCAAAGTAGAATTAATATGGGTTTGCAGTCCATTTTGTGTTTTTTGCCTACTGCAATCCAGAGATATCTGTAACCAACTTTAAAAAGAAGAACTTTATTTAAATATAGTAACATGATGTGCATAAGTACTCCTGACGACGTTCAATAGTTTTTTATATAGGTTATAGCTCAAATCACGGCTGTTTATGTGATGGTCTCGTACCGTGAGGTGTCACGGTTCAATACAATAGCAATCCTAGAGCATCCTGTTATGAAAATGAAGGCAGAAACCTCTAGTTCTTAGTGAGTGTTCGGCAAGATCTACATATCCTAATAGCGAGCCTTCCGCTTCCGTCTTGGTTGGTAACGCGACAAGGATGACAAGGATGCGATCTGTTGGCCCATCTGTTGATTTGTCATCCATTGACATGAAAATAATACCCGCCATGACAAAGTGCTAGGATGCTCAAATATCTTGCCCATAGTATGTTTGCAAACAATAACGGTGCTGATATCGTTGTTCTAAGATTTAACCAATTAACTTGTTACATGTGACATCATCTATCAGTGATTCATAATGTGTATAAGCAATTCGTTATATCATAAAGATCGATAAATTGATTCAATTAAAAAAGTGAGGACAGATCGAATAAATCAGAATATATCGACGGTATAATATCGTTGTTTACAGTTCGATCGACGCGCTAATATTTCACGTTAAACTCAAAATTATGTGGGCTTTAGAATATGTGCTTTCCGAACATCTGTCGTATCTTACAGTTTTCAAACATAGTACTAATGACAAATAGAAAGGGCATAATAAAACAGTGCCATGTTATGTGCTTTCAGTAAAATAAACTAAAATAAATTGTATGTTATTTTTTTCTGTGACGAAAATTATTTTTCATTATTTGTATTCTGAGTAATTATACCCTGACTACTTTGCAATAATTATATGCTTGGATCGAAAATGTAAATGCAAAAAATCATATAATTATGGTTTGATCTCTACGTAGCAAAAACAAAAAATAGCCTACCTACATAAAAAAAAAAAACTAAAGATCTATGAGTTTAAGATTTGGCCCCATTTTAGATATTATTAGTAGTTATAAATTTAATGAACCGCCTAATAGTGATCTCGCACTGTCATGTCAGAAGACCCATATCTCGCTGCACTAGATCTGTATATATGTTTAATTTTGTCGATGACTTCTATTAATTACACGTTGTAATATTCGACTATAAGGGGCTATATCAATATAGCAGTTGTCTCTCCATACCGCAATGCAAATGTGACGGTTTATCAACCGATAAGCTCACAAGATTAATTTGATAGATGTAACCTTTGACATGGGAATTCGATAGACAATAGTCAGCTGTCTTCAGCGTATTCCCGTTTGAGATATATCAACGTTTGCCAGATTTATTGTGGGTACTCCTTACTTGTTTATATAAGATACGAAGACAATAATTTGTTCTTTAAGTAGAACATGCCGAAAGTTAAAGGGATTATTATGTACATTATTTCCTACCCTGTTTAATAGTCTCGGATAAAAAAATTACAAGTGGGAACCCAATATAATTTTGAGATCGATTTACAATGGTACTTGTTTGGTTTTTATTAACATATCTTGATTGATACAACTATGACTTTATAGGGAAACGTAAGCATGTTTTAATGTACATACATAGTTTTAATAAATCATTAACAATTTTCATACATTAACAGTTACAATACTAGATTAACAAAAAAAAAAAAATTTTTTTCTGTTTAGTAAAATACATCGCTGTAAATTAAAGACAATTAATTAGTTTACACACACTGCATAACAATATTTACATTTTTGACTTCTTTTAAATATTCTGTCAGATATAAATACTTGTCCAAATATATAAATGTATCACATATTATATTGTCACGTCTCTGTATACTTCTTAAACCATGATATAATATTCCAGACTATATTACTATTAAGCCGACACCAAACAGTATCAAGATAAGAACAGGTTGTAGCAAATTATGGGTGTCGCTCGCCGATGCCGTCTTCCGATAATTTATAGCTGCTTTCTAAACCCTAGGGTTAATTTCTATAGTATAGCTAATAGTAGTTTCATTATAGATGTAATTCTGGTATCATAGTAACAATTTTTGTGAAATTGACGATACTGGGAAGTGTAATCTTTTATTATCCGATTTTAAAAAAGAGGTTCTCAATTCGTTCGTATATTTTTATGATACATGCCTTAGGACTCCGTCATTTATTAACCCATTTCGATATTTTCTTTTTATATGAGAGATTATATTTCCAGTTTGGTCCCATTTAAACTGCAATGTTAATGTTATTTGGCATTTATTATATCCCATGATTGTGCCATTATTTTATAACTGGGTCGATTTTCCTATTTCTATGAACTAATAAAAATGTCACATTCAATTATTTTAATTACAACATAAAAAACGAATCAACATTATTAACAAAACTTCTAAAGTAACTTTTATTCTGTTCTAAGGAAATCCATCTTGACATAAAAACAATGCTAGATGTTGAAAAATAATTATTTCGAATGGTAACCACATAATGTGGCAACAGACAGACAATAATAAAAAAAATGTTATGGCCAAAAGTGCAATTACAAAAACGATTGTCGAATGTTTCTCAAAATCGGATGCACAATATGAAAGTGGAGATGACGTTGAACTAGACATCTTTAATTGGCTTGTCCGTTGTTGTGACAAGCATGCTAGGCTTGCTGGGGATTGTGTTATTTTATTAAAAAAAAGAAAAAAACTGACATCCCCGGAGTCGATCACTCAGATAGGTGTATTAATAGTTTTTATGGTTGTTATTTAGACAGTATGGTTTTATTATGGTCATAAATCGCATTTTAATAAACATAACAAGTTGTTGTTGTGTGTAAAGTAATAGAAAGTTTGAATTTAACGGGATTTACATCGATAGAACCTCTGAATATATCTATGTAATGTTCCAGTTTCCGCCAGTGATGCTGATTGTGAAGGACTGTCACTCCATAACTCGTAACATAATAACTATGTAATATAAATGTTTATCCGGAAATTACATATTTGCGTTTCTCAATTATAGCAGTAACCATAACAACGAATATACAATCTATTAGATATGAATTATCGTTATTTCTAGATAAAGTTTAGTAAGGGTAGCCTCTGTTTGAATGGCTCGCTGCCATGCCTATCGAAACATTAAAAAAATATATGTCACAGTTGAATTTAGCAGGGGGGTAGCTAGCCAGGTCGGAGAAGACCTCTGCCAAGGTTGAGGAGTACCGTTGGTATTTAACTGTGTGATACAGAAATCGGTAATATTTAGCAAGAGGGACCTGGACCTCATCTGTTGATTATCAGGATACTTCACGATCAGGAGAGCTTGTCTTGTCATGAAGGACGAATAGAATCCCGTACACTCCAACAGGAGAGATATAAATGAAGTTTGTAACCTTGCTCCAAATCCTACACCCCTCTTAATACAACTGGAAGCCAAATTATTTGTATTTAAGTACTATGCTGTGATTTTTGTGTTCATTAAAAGTTAAGGTTCAAAAATTTTGATATGCTTAATAGAAAAAAACAGCAATTTCTAGCGCAAATAGAGAAATTAACATTTCATAAACGATGGATGAGACGGTGGGGTTAATTTATTATCTAGTTAATTTCATGCCCAGTGATTGAATATGCAATACAAGAGGCAGTAAAATTGCTCAACGTATTTACTTCTTGTGAGTGACAAACCATTTATTCACAAGAAGTGATTGAATGTTTAACTAAAACCCTTCCTGCCATTTCTGTTTTACATTACGTCTATTATCTCAGCAGCGCAGAAAATGTCAAATCGTGATTAACTCAGTCACAATCGGATAGGAGCTCATTATGTTACAATACAAATGAATTATTGTTTAACTTCAAACACAATTACAATTTAATATTATGATTTATATTATAAGTACGTTATTAATGTCAAAAGTTTAATTTACTTGATTATTCTTATTTAGTTATCCACCCAGTTAATACATTGAAATGCAGGTTTATATAATAGTGCAATGTATGTAGGTGAGATTCATTATTTTTGTGCAAATTATTAGCAGTTTTAATGTAGTCATGGCTTGTGTCAATCGTTCACACGTCAAACCACAATACGCTCTAAGTGTATACTTGTGTGTGTGTGTGAATCTTATATCGCAAAAATATTTTTTTTTGTGTTTCCGGTCAGTCTTTATCCTAATCAGCTCGTACAGGATAAGTGTAGGGAAGTAGGTACACAAATACGAGGAGAATTTCTTGCTCTGCTGTAGACCAATATTTTGAACCGTATTTGAGTGTTACATGCATTTTTCATTACTATACAATAATATGTATATATGTAGACACGTAAAACAGAAGTCGTATAATTGACTCTTCGTATATCGAGCGATCGATGAAGTGTCACGTCGTCGGCGTAGTGTGAAGGGTTCAATACTAGGTGGTTTATGGATTTGTGTATCAATAGTAAATAAATACATTGTTCAAAGAAAGTCAAGTTTTGCTAAAATATTTGTTGCGACGTTGCTAAAATATTTTATAAAGTCATATGTTTGGTGAAGCTCTAACACTGATTACCAAATAACGCAGAGCGTTAACCTATGAGTACCAGCTAGAAGAGTTGCTAAAAATCGTCTAGACGAGTGAAGGTATAATTCAGTCTACGATGTAGGTAAGGTAATCGAATGATTACAGAGAGGTTGTTGCTGAGAAATCTCATTCAGCACACTCTTAGTATTATTCAACAAATTTAAAATTCTCTCCCATATTGGTTGAAGTTGTAAACTACGAGAGCTATTATGAAATGTCTGATTTCCGATTACGTGTTCGTTTCAAGATCGTAACATGTATAATAAGAATTAAATACAGACATAAAAATAATATAAAACTTCAGCCTTACGTGCTCTACATATTTAACAATGAGTCTTATTCACGAATTAATTGACTTCCATGTCGTAACAAGAAGCAATCATTCGGTGACCGTATCGCAATAAACTAATAGACAGTTGACACAGTTAGAAAAAATAAAATGTGATCAATATATTTTGTTTTAAACATCATTTTTCAAGTGAAGTAAGTATATATATGTATATATCTACACCGCTAGAGAATACGGAATTTTGGTTGATCCAGTTAAGTGAACTTAGCCTTCGCGATAGTATTAGACGGGATCATTGCATAATAAATAAATCTGAAAAGCTATATCCAACATCGACTACATAGATCAGCATGGAAATTGTCACTGACTTTACCTGCTGCATTTTGAATGGCAATTCAGATGCAGGGTACTCATGAAGATAATTTTTATCCATCGTTATTTTCGATAGAATAAATATTTTTTTATTTTTTAAAACTATCATCAGCTATAGGGAACATCAGAAGTACGATTATTTATGAAAAAATTAATCATATGAAATGTCAACTCATATGTACAAAATCAAAGAGTAAACCTCATTTTTACATATATACATACTGGCGTCTCTGTTCTACACTTCTAATAATATATTTATAATAATTTCAAATGGACTTGCAACACACACATATGTAACTATTAAAACAAAATTTTCTACTACACAATTATTAAAGACAATACAGCCTTGGCCAAAAGTATTAGGCACCCCCAATAAAGTTACTGCACATCTGTGATAGGTGATCAACGAGTAATA